>CM069148.1:26806293-27076293 GCA_035221665.1 Okamejei kenojei
TGACAATACTAAGCTGAACTTAAAGCTATGCCCACTAGTCATTGACAGACCAGGTGGAAGCTTGATTTATCTCAGAATATTATTAAATAGCTTACCGAACAGTTTAATGTTCCAAATATACTAAAGGGCCTGTCCCACTTATGCTATTTTTTAGGCGACTACAGGCTGTCGCCACATGGTCGTCGGGGTGTCGCCTGTACGGTCGTGAGTAGTCCCCTCAGTCGCCCAAAGAGTCGTAGCATCTTTCTGGTCGCCGCTGGATTTTCAACATGTTGACATTTTTTCGGAGACAGTTGGCGACAGTGGGTTTGACCCCAATGAGCATAACTTGACTTCTCCTGACGTTGGTGTTGTCGCAGTTGTCGCCAGGTTAACGTAGGTTGTCGCCGGTGCTGACTTTGTTTTTTTTTTGTTGTTAAAGTAATGATTCTATTTCAAATTTTATGTCGAAGGGGGGGGTCCAGTCACTGGTTTTTCGGCAACCTGCAACGACTGTGACAGTCGCCAGCAGTCGCCTAAAAATAGCCTAAGTGGGACAGGCCCTTAAGGGAGTTACACCATCCAGTACAAGGTGCAGAGAAGATTTACAAGGATGTTGCCAGGACTTGAGGGTCTGAGCTATAGGGAGAGGTTCAGCAGGCTAGGACTTTATTCCTTGTGGTGTGATCTTAAGAGGTGTACAAAATCATGAGAGGAATGGATAAAGTAGATGCACAGAGTCTCTTGCCCAGAGTAGGGGAAATTGAGAACCAGAATCATAGGTTTAATATGAGATGGGAAAGATTTAATAGAAACCCGAGAGGTAACTTTTTCACACAAAGGGTGGTCGGTGCATGGAATGAGCTGCCAGAGGGAATTAGTTGAGACAGGTAGTATTGCAAAGTTTAAGAAACATTTAGACAGGTATATTAATGGGACAGGTTAAGGGGGATAAGGCCCAAAAGCAGGCATGTAGGACCAGTGTAGATGGGACATATTGGCCGGTGTGGGCAAGTTGGGCCAAAGGGCCTGTTTCTACGCTGTATGCTCTAATTACTTGATCATCTGCAGGTTTCTCTGATTTACCTTGCCAACTTATATCTGCAACTACCTGAACACGATTAAGATTTAATTGAAAAGTAGTCAAACAGCATTTCAATCATTTCTCTATGTTTCCCTCATATTTAACAAAGCAAGTAGATAGTTAAATAACAAATCACACAAACCATAATGCCTGTGTGTTTATGGGTCTGTGCTGAATTAATTGATAGAGACAAGACACTTTTGCAGAAGTATAATTTAGAGACACGAGGAACAATAGAGCCTGGTTTACAAAAAAAAGGCACAAAGTGCTGGAGTAGGACAGCATCTCTGGAGAAAGTACAAGTGACGTTTCGAGTTGGGTCCCTTCTTAAAACTGGTACAGAGGAAACAACAAAGGATGGAAGAAAGAAATAGGGCAGCAGTAGTAGAGTTGCTGCCTTACAGCGCCAGAAACCCAGGTATGATATTGACTATGGGTGCTGTCTGTGTGGAGTTTGCACGTTCTCCTTGTGACCGCGTGGGTTTTCTCCGGGTGCTCCAGTTTCCTCCCACATTCCATGGTTTGCAGGTGAATTGGCTTCTGTAAATTGTCATTTTTTAGATGAATAATTTAGCCAGACTCTGATTTGCATTATGGTAGTTGAACCAAAGTTCTCAATTTCCTCAGCACCTGCAAAATAAGTGAAAATGGGCCAAATAGCCTAATTATGCTCCTTTGTCTTATGCCCTTATGAATTTTATAATCTCAACCCCCTTCTCCTGCCTTTTCTCTGTAACCTTTACCCTGTAACCCTTACTAATCAAGAACCTGCCAATATCTGCTTTAAACATACCCAATGACTTAATATGATGTGTCGATGCAGTTGTACTTCACTGCTGCCAACAATGTCACAAACCCTGGTAATAATGGGAATACCATTACCCTTTAGAATGAAGATAGACACAAATTGCTGGAGTAATTCAGTGGGTCAGGAAGCATCTCTGGAGGAAAAGGATGGGTGACGTTTCGGTTCAAGACACTTTTTCAGACTGGGAAAGAACTGGAGGTAAAAAGAAGTCAGAACAAAGCAGACCAGCAACAGATGACCAAGGAAGGGTGGGGGCCACAATGGCCCATTGGTGGCTGGGGAAGAAGTGATAAGGAAGGAAAACAAAGATGCGAACAGTGGAACCAATAGGATGACTTGGTTGTAAGCGGCCCAAGATGGGAATGGGAAGGGGAGTTAAAATGGTAGGCAACCCGGAGATCAGATGGGCCAAGGTGATCTTACCTTTCAGGATTCTGCGCTGGGTGGCGAGAGAGGATTGAGCCTTTAATTGAGCAACCAATCAATGTCACAGTCACGTTGTCTACTTCGTTGTTCCTGCTTTGTGTTTAGGCGGAGATTTTTGAACAGGATGATGTTGCACTGCCCAGAGTGGCTGGCTATTTCCACAAGATAACTGAAGAGGAGGAGCAAAATGCGCAAACCTTACTCGACTATCAAGCAGATCGAGGAGGACACTACTGCCCCAAAGATATTCAGGTATTGCCGCATGTTGGGCCACCAACAACATTGAGGCGACAAAGCAGACAAAGAGGAGTATGATCATACAAAGCGGTCTCCAGTAAATGTATCTATCAGCCAACATAATGGGACATTTTATCACTGAGTCAGCCTACTCAATCTAATGTGCAACTGCACAGTTTCCATTAACCCAACAACAGCATACATCGTGAGTGAATAGAAAACATTCAAGTCACTTTATGAACCATTAGTTGAGATTGAATCAACAAGAAGAATTAAGAAAAAGAGAATTTACGAGGATGTTGCCAGGACTTGAGCTAGGGGGAGATGCTGAGCAGGCTAGGATTTTATTCCCTGGAGCGCAGGAGGCGGGGGGTGATCTTATAGAGGTGTGTAAAATCATGAGAGGAATGGATAGCGTGAATGCACAGATTATTTTACCCAGATTAGAGGAATCAAGAACCAGAGGACATAATGTTTGGGACAAAGACCTATCATTTATTTATTTGCCTCTGTACTCCACAATTTGAGATTTGTAATAGACAAGAAAAAAAAAATCACATGTGGTTAAAGTGCAAAATGTCAGAATTGAATAAATGCAACTTTTATACATTTTGGATTCACCATGTAGAAATTACAGCAGTGTTTATACATTGTCCCCCCGTTTCAGGACACCAATGTTTGGGATACAGCAATGTCATGTAAATGAAAGTAGTCATGTTTAGTATTTTATTGCATATCCTTTGCATGCAATGACTGCTTGAAGTCCTGCGATTCAGGGCATCACCAGTTGCTGGGTGTCTTCTCTGCTGATGCTCTGCCAGGCCTGTATTGCAGCCATCTTTAGCTTATGCTTGTTTTGGGGGCCCGTCACCTTCAGTTTTCTCTTCAGCATATAAAAGGCATGCTCAATTGGGTGATTGACCTAAAAAAATCCCAATTTTTAGCTTTGAAAACTCCTTTGTTGCTTTAGCAGTATGTTTGGGATCATTGTCTTGCTGTAGAATGAATCGCCGGCCAATGAGTTTTGAGGCATTTGTTTGAACGAGCAGATAGGATGTGTCTATACACTTCAGAATTCATTATGTTACTACTATCAGCAATTGTATAATCAATGAAAATAAGTGAGCCAGTACCTTCAGCAGCCATACATGCCCAGGTCATAACACCCCCACCACCGTGTTTCACAGATGAGGTGGTATGCTTTGGATCTTGGGCAGTTCCTTCTCTCCTCCATACTTTGCTCTTGCCATCACTCTGATACAAGTTAATCTTTGTCTCATCTGTCCACAAGACCTTTTTCCAGAACTGAAATGGCGGGACTATGTATAAACACCGATGTAATTTCTACACGGTGAAAACAAAATGTATAAAAATACCCTTTAATAAAATCTGACAGTGTGCACTTTAATCACACGTGATATTTTTCTAATACAAATCTCAAATTGTGGAGTACAGAGGCAAATAAATAAATGATGGGTCTTTGTCCCAAACATTATAGAAGGCACTGTAGGTTCAAGGCGAGAGGGGAAAGATTTAATAGGAACCAGTGATTAAGCTTTTTCACCCAGAGGGTGGTGGATATCAAGAACAAGCTGCCAGAGGAGGTTGTTGAGGGAGACACAATAACAGCATGTAAAAGACATTTGGCCATGAACATGGATAGAAAAGGGGCCAAACGTAGATGGGGCATCTTTATCGGCATGGGCAAGATGGGCTGCGCAGCCAGTTTCCATGCTGTAAGACTCTACAATAGAGGCATCTTCTTGATGTTGAATTTCCATGGGGATTTTTCCAATCTTGCGCTGTAAAAATCGGCAGAGATGCTGGAAAATCCAAGAGTTGCGCATCGGTGGAGGGGGAACGTCCAGGGGTAGCTATGATTTGACGTCCACGTTGTCCTTGCAGAAACCCCACACCCTGATGGTGCGCAACCTTCTCCAGGCACTGGAGATCGCCCTCGACCAGTGGAAAAAAGCCGCCTCCTTCCTGGAGGAACTCTGCACGCTGAGCAAAACCCAGGAGGACCCTCACACCGCCAGCTTCATCAGGAAACGCCTGCTCGTCCCCAAAGTCCAACAGATCAAGGTGACCGGTGACCTCCTCACCAACGCCAAGCGCCTGGGCTGCACAGATGGCGGAGAGAGCAGCTTCGGCGAGTACCTGATAGACCATCTCCAGGAGGAGCTGAGAACCGCAGTCTGAATTATCCCTCGGCCTTGCTCCACTTCCAAATACCAAAGATCGGGACATCTCCAGTATCAGCGCGTTGAGTTTCAAAACACATTTCCCTCCCTTTCCTAGATGAATGGATTTTGAGATGCAAATGATATTCTTATCCCTATGCTATAAGGTTCACTTAAGAGCAATGAAAAGGGTAAATCAGGATGGATATCAGTGTTTGTTCCACGGTAAAAGTCATGGGAGTTTTACGGTTGTTTGGAAGGGTCACCAAAATTGGAGCCACCCCCAATCTCCCCAAACATGGCATTTCTGTGAAATTGGACCGTTTGACCAAGGCTACTGAAGCACAGAGTTTCTTGTTTTCTTTATTATTGAGAGAATAAAACGGCGAGGGATATGAAGCGTATATTAACTCAAAGTGCAGGAGGAATTCAGCATCTGAGGAGAATATAGGCAGGCAACATTTCAACTCAGGACTTTTCTTCATTGTGAAGACCCAAATGTCATCTGTCCATTCCCTCCACAGATGCTGCCTGATTTGCTGAGTTCCTCCAGCACTTTGTGTGTTGCTAAAGATTCCCCCATCTGCAGTTCATTGCATCTCGCAGAACCTAATGTGGTTTTAAATGCAAATCTATCCACTTGCACAGATGGAGTGTTTGTTGCAATTTCTTAGTCTATCCTGTTAATCTGGTCTCTGATGAAAGCCAGAATGAAATTGATAATTTTTAAAAATCCAAATAATGATTTTCATATAAGAACAATCAGAATCTTCTTCCCAGGGTGGAAATATTGAAGACTGGAGGGCATAGCTTTAAGTTGAGAGGGGCAAAGCTTAAAGGAGATGTGCGGGGCATTTTCACACACACACGATTAGAACATACTGCCACAGGAAGAGGCAGATATGATAGCAGCATTTAAGAGGCTTTTGGATAAGCACAGATATATAGATCATGTGCAGGCAGACGAGGTTAGTTTATCTTGGCATCGCGTTGGGCATGGACCCAGTGGGTCCAGAGCCTGTTCCTGTGTTTTATTGTTCTATTGCCTCCAGCATTTGAGTCCATGTCCAGTGGGTCCATTAAAACGCCCATCGATGGCTGTCCTTCATTCCCAAGCTGTAGTACTAAATTAGTGGAAAGTAACAGCAAGTAACAGGAATGGGCGGCTCGTGGAGCTGCTGCCTCACAGCGGCGGAGATCTGGGTTCAATCCCAGCCTCGTGTATTGTCCATGTGGAGTTTGCACGTTCTCCCTGTGACCGCGTGGGTTTCTCCGACATCTAGGTTAATTGGCCCTCTGTAACATTGCCCCTAAAAAAATTATGTAATAAAGAAAACGGTTGGCTCTTTCTGGTGGCAACTTCAAGCCTTTAGGTCAATGCATTTATGCCAGATCTTACTTCTCTGACAGTTTTTAATTTTTCCATTATTATTAGCAGAGCTAGTTGACCAGTGGATCTAATACTCCAACAGCACCCTCTTTAATAAACCAACAAGCTGCAATCAGTAGAAACAAAGGAACTGCAGGTGCTGGTTTACACAAAAGGACACAAAGGGCTGGAGTAACTCAATGGGTCAGGCAGCATTTCTGGAGAACATGGATAGATGATTTTCGAGTCAGGACCTTTCTTCCTTCCCTGGTTAAGATGAAACCTTGCAAAACTCAACACCAAATTGTTCTGGTGGATTGATTTATCTTATAGGGACTAATGTAGTGGGAAAGTGAAGTGACAAGTCTTGCTGACAACTGGGTGGTAGACATGGTAAGGTTTATTATTGTCATGTATACCGAGGTCCAGTAAAGTGCTTTGCATGGTATCCAAGCAATTCAGATAATACCATACATAAATACAATCAGGTACAATAGGTGGAGCAAAGGGGAAGATACAGAGCGCAGAATATAGTTCTCAGCATTGTAGCGCATCAGTTCCAGAGACACAGTCCAATATCTGCAATGGGGTAGAGGTGAACCAGACAGCACCCGAGCTTATGGAAGGGCCGTTCAGAAGCCTGGTAACTGAGGGGCCAAAGGTGTTCCTGAAACTGGTGGTGCGCGCTTTCAAGCTTCTGTGCCATCTGCTATAGATTATGCTTTTCTGCTTTAAGGCAGCGTGAAGTGTAGATTGAGTCAGACTTCAAATGGGATAATACCATACATACATACAATCGCCAGACGCAGGTACAGTAGCTGGAGCAAAGGGGGAGATACAGAGTGCAGAATATAGTGGTCAGCATTGTAGCGCATTATCCAGAGGCAAAGTCCAATGTCCACAATGGGGTTGAGGTGAATAGGACAGTATTAGTGCTTAGTTATGTGGTTAGTCTGTGTTACTATATAAACGGGCTCAAGACATGCACTCCTGTGCAAATTCACATTTATTTTTCCACTCCATTTAGTGTAAACATGTAAGACATTTGAATTATGACACTCCTTTCATTTTTTTCGCAATGGGAGGTGTTGGAAATGAGGGGGGGGGGGGGGGGTATTCGAACAGAGAGGAGACAGTGTGTGTTTTGAGATCCTCCCACGGCCTCGCTACCTTCTCTTCCGCGGCCACCGGTGACCTTAAAGCCTCTCACTTCTCAGAGAGCCGGTGACAGGGCGGGCGGGCTCTGTGCCGTTATTCCACCCCGTTTGACTCCTCCGTAAACCATAATTAAAATGTACAGATTTGTAACATGTTCAAAGTCAGTTGAACATTTTATAGGGAGAGATTTTATAAGAATCTGAAGGGTAACTTGTTTTCACACAAAGGGTGGTGGGTGTATGGAACGAACCGCCTGAGGAAGTAGTTGAGGCAGGAACTATCGCAACTTTTAAAGAGAATTAGACAGTTACATGGATAGACTGGTTCAGAGGAATATGGGCCAAACGCAGGCAGGTGGGACCAGTGTAGATGGGACATGGTGGTCGGTGTGGGCAAGTTGGGCCAAAGGGGCTGTTTCCATGACATTTAACTATTCTATTGAGAAATGAACGTATTCTTAAAACTGCTGTTGATGCCGACTTTAGGTATTTTCATACAGTGTGAACCGTCTTTAACACCCCATTGAGTGCTGTATATAGATAGATGATTCTATTCACTGTGTAGTGGAATCGATTCCTTTTTCTGTAAGATTGAGATATGTTTATCTGGCGCGGGTTTATAAGCTTTTCTAATGTTTGGAAACGGTGTCCCTCATTTACAATAAAACGCCTGGGTAGAGAATCCAGTGTTTTGCATCCGTGTATTACACGGTATCTGCGCGGTTGGCCGCTCGGCCTTTGATCCATTAGATATACATTCCCCTGATCAGACACTGGTCACATTACGAGCAGCGATTAGACCCTTCAGTCGGAATTCGGCGAGTCACGTATGCTGTGTTTCAAATGGCCACCCACTCCTTGTGAGACAGAGTTACTCGGCAAATTCGTTGCGAAATTCGATTTTAATAACAACCGTAAGATTTTAAACGGGAAGCTTGCGCTTTTCAACAAGTTATTACCTCCAGAATTTGAAATTCATGTCTCGACTTAGACAGGAGGTTTTTTTTTTAATTGGGGATTTGCCACGGAGGCGATTTTGGCTAGTACCAGCAGAGAGAGAACACGGAGTGCACACCATTAACTCGTTAGAGACCGATACTGGTAACGTCGCCAGTGTATTAGGAACATAATGGTAATAAACACGATTTTGTATTTTAAATCGCACAAACAAAGGCACTCTGAAAATGGAACATGAAGCGGGAATTAGAACAGACCACAATGTTGGTAGAAACATAGAAATACACATAGACAATAGGTGCAGGAGTAGACCATTCGGCCCTTCGAGCCAGCACCGCCATTCAATATGATCATGGCTGATCATCCAAAATCAGTACCCCGTTCCGGCTTTTTCTCCATATCCCTTGATTCCCTTGGCCCCGAGAGCTATGTCTAACTCGCTCTTGAAAACATCAAGTGAATTAGCCTCCACTGTCTTCTGTGGCAGAGAATTCCACAGATTCACAACTCTCTGGGTGAAAACGTTTTTCCTCATCTCAGTCCTAAATGACCTATCCCTTATTTTTAAACTGTGACCCCTGGTTCTGGACTCCCCCAACATCGGGAGCATTTTTTCCTGTATCTACCCGTCCAATCCTCCAAGAATTGTATATGTTTCTATAATATTCCCTCTCATAAATTCCAGCGAATACAAGCCCAGTCGACCCATTCTTTCATGATATGTAATGTCCCGCCATGTAATGAACCTACGCTGCACTCCCTCAATAGCAATAATGTCCTTCCTCAAATTAAGAGACCAAAATGGCACACAATTCGTTGGATTTTCAACAATAGCTTTAAGGAAAACAGGGTCACATAACGGTGTAGGAAGGAACTGCAGATGTTGGTTTACACAGAAGATAGTCACTAAATGCTGGAGTAACTCAGCGGGTCAGGCAGCGTCTCTAGAGAAAATGAATAGGTGACGTTTCGGGTCGAGACGTTTCTTCAGACTAAGAGACTGGGTTCTAATTGAACCGAAACGTAAGCGGGTTGAGGGTAGTCAGCACGGGTGGACAGGTAGAGGCTTTTAACTAGCTTTTCCCAATTGCTTCATTTTAACTATCGACAGCCGCCTAATCACAAACATAGAAACATAGAAATTAGGTGCATTAGCAGGCCATTCGGCCCTTCGAGCCTGCACCGCCATTCAATATGATCATGGCTGATCATCCAACTCAGTATCCTGTACCTGCCTTCTCTCCATACCCCCTGATCCCTTCAGCCACAAGGGCCACATCCAACTCCCTCTTAAATATGGCCAACGAACTGGCCTCAACTACCTTCTGTGGCAGAGAATTCCACAGATTCACCACGTCAGATTCCCGTTGCTGGGATCTTGAATACAACATAAAGTGCTGGAATAACTCCGCGGGTCAGGCAGCATCTCTGGAGCACACGGACAGGCGGCGTTTCGGGTCGGGACATCTCTTCAGAGTCCCGTTCCTGGTCATTGTCTCACATTAGTTACCCAGACTCTGGTTCCTCCAAAGTAGCTTGAAACCGAAAACAGGCTAGCAGAAGCAAGGAACTGTAGATGCTGGTTATACCAAAGATAATCACAAAGTGCTGGAGTAGCTCGGCGATTCAGGCAGCGTCTCTGGAGAGAAAATAAAGAGAAAAAAAATCGGGTCGGGTCCTTTTTTCAGACTGGGTCCCGCACCGATTACAGGTCTACAGATTATAACCATATAACAATTACAGCACGGAAACAGGCCCTCTCGGCCCTTCCAGTCCGTGCCGATCATGGACAGGAGGAACTTGGTTGTTTACTAAAAAGGGATAAAGTGCTGGAGTAACTCAGAGGGTCAGGCAGCATCACTGGAGAGCATGGATATTCACATGGGGATTTTCGAATTCGACATTTCGAATGGGGACCCTTCTTAAAATAGGTACAGAAGAAACATTTTATTTTTTAATCCGGTTGCTAGAAATACAATCGAATTTGTTGAAAAGTAGGGTTTTTTTTTTAAAATCAGTCTACAGAGGTGATAAAGGTTTGGACTAGCTGAGCGGTACCGAATCACGAGAAATAGCAATAAACTCATCTATTGGGTTTGAGGCGTAGGCACATAGATCGATACCATCAACGCATTGTCGAAATTGGCAACGGAAGAGTAAAGATAGACACAACTTGCTGGAGTAACTCAGCGGGACAGGCAGCATCCCCGGAGAGAAGGAATGGGTGACGTTTCGGGTTGGGATCCTTCTTCAGACTGAGTGTCAGGCGAGAGGGAAGTTCGTTCACCTCCATCACTAATGAATGACAATCAGTTGCAGTTAAACAGCATTAAACTGTACCCCTTTGTGTTCTCCTTGCACATGATTGCGGTTAGTGTGCCATGGGGACTTAACTACAAGTGAAGGAATTTGTAGGCAGAAACTGTAAATACTCCGACAATAGATACAAAATGCTGGAGTCTGAAGAAGGGTCTCGACCCGAAACGTCGCCTATTCATTTTCTCCAGAGATGCTGCCTGTTCCGCTGAGTTGCTCCAGCATTGTGTGTGCGTGTGTCTATCTAATCTGTAAGTGAAGCCCGGGATATCCAAGAGAGATGGTTTACTGTGCCCCACAGTGCGGGCAGACAGTCGCCAACGGGCGGTTCGCTCCGTCCACCGGATTCTTCCGATTGCCCAGGTCGCCGGCTCGTCACAAACTGCCTCACCATATCACGCATTGGGGGTGGGGGGTAGGGTGGTCGACGGCTGCAGTGCGTGCGTGTTGTATGTCATGTCAACCCTCGGACCAGAGGCACAACTACAGCGGGCGGGGAGTGTTATCTTTCACCGTCCCAGGCAAGGGCGGTGGGCAGAGAACTTCCCAAAGCCTCCTCGTTCGTTCGTACCGTTACGCGTGTGTGTGTGTGTACAATTAAATTGTGCTTGCATTAACTGGTGCTGCAGCAAGTAAGAATTTCACTATTTCTGTTTGGGACATATGACAATAAAACACTCAGGAACAAGAATTACTAGCCAACCATACCACTAGAAATATAGCTAGTGCTTTCTCTACCCAACAGAAAATAGCCCGGAACAACATTATCAGCGGTTTAAAACACGTTCGTTTTTTTATATTATGTGAGGTCGTTTCTGTTGTGTAGTGTCAGTGTTCAAATCACAAGATTTTGCTCAGTAACGGAAAATAAAATTATTCAATTCTCCTATCACACCTCGAGAGTCTTATTTAAAAAAATCAATGCTTACATTTTTCAATTTAATTTTACAATGTAATTTGCTCTACCCACAAGAATATAACGTGTATGTGTGTGTGTGTGTGTGTGTGTGTGTGGGGGGGGGGGGGGGGTGTGGTCCCCCCGAAATGATTCTGCTTATTGTAATTGAACGAACAAAAATGATGGATTCCTGATCAATAATAATCTTCAGAGTATGAATTCTGTGAAGATTTCTACATGAATTCCAGTGTGGTCATAAAGTATCGAAAACACAAACGCATCCACGACGTGCTTTTTGCTTAAATCCCTAACGATCATTTTCAACCGCAAGAAACCTTACTGCACTTGCTCCGTGCGTTCGTTTAAATTTTTGTTCCCAATGATTTTTTTCCCCGTTGGTTTATTGCCTGAAAATTGTGGCAGTTAATTTCCTGTAACGAAAATACTTGTTTTTTCCTTCTTTAGTTTGAGACTGCGTTGAGCAAAGTCAATCCAAGTGTGGTTTGGAAGTACAGTGTTGTTAGAAAAGGCGAAAACTTTAAGTATTTTACCAATAGTCTAAGACACGGAGACCAGGGAGTAATTGGCAGAAGTCTTAATCATCGAGTGTTGGGAATATTGCACTTGTCATCGTGCGAGTGAGGAGGAGAGGGGGGCCTCTCGTTGAGACGTTTCCCGTGTAATAGCCGGACACAAATGCGATTGAAGCCTGAAGGGTGAAGGGGACCCCAGACAGGGAGGCCGTCTTCCAATCGGCAGGGTCGCCGCCCCGACCCGTGGATAACGCAGCCACCTCGCAGAACAATGGGATTGGCTGGTGGGAGAGGCTGGGGGCGTTGAAGGAGTTGCTCGCAGTCGCCCAGAGAATTTGGAATAAATAGGGCTACACTCTCCTGCCACCCAGCACAGGTACCGTGCGGTACGAGCAGCGCAGTCAAAGGGCGAGCAACGCCGACTAGAGAGGGAAGCAGGGGCGCTGCTGGAAGTTGCAGGAGGATCTCACCGCGGCCACCATGGAGCTAACGGATACCTCTCTCTGCTCCTTCTCCTCCGCCGACGACTTCTACGACGACTCTTGCTTTTCCACTTCAGACATCCACTTCTTCGAGGACCTGGACCCCAGGCTGGTGCACGTCGGGTTGCTCAAAGCCGACCAGGTGGCGACCGAAGACGAGCACATCCGAGCGCCCAGTGGCCACCACCAGGCCGGCCGCTGCCTGCTTTGGGCTTGCAAGGCGTGCAAGAGGAAAACCACCAACGCCGACCGGCGGAAAGCGGCCACCATGCGAGAGAGGCGGCGTCTGAGCAAAGTGAACGAGGCGTTCGAGACGCTCAAGAGGTGCACGTCCACCAACCCGAACCAGAGGCTGCCCAAGGTGGAGATCCTCAGGAACGCCATCAGGTACATCGAGAGCTTGCAGGCTCTCCTGAGGGAGCAGGACGAGAACTACATGGCCGTCATGGATCATTACAGTGTCGACTCGGATGCCTCCAGCCCACGGTCCACCTGCTCGGATGGGATGGTAAGAGAAATGCGAGATTACATCTCTACACACACATCCCTGAGGGGATCAATAACGTATTTATTATTACTATTACATGTATATATGCGTGTGTTTGTATATATATTATACACACCCATATCCACATACTGTATACTCACACAAATAGCCACATATACCCATATATACTCACATATGTACACCCACATACTGTATACTCACACATACCTACACAAATATACTTATCCCATGCACACGTCGTATACCCACACCAACATACACACTCACAAATACATACATACATAATGGATATAGAGAATGTCCCAAATGTAAACGGTCTGGGTACTTTGGTAGATGTTAGGCTTATATTATTCTAAATAATTTCCAGCCACATTTAACATTATGTACCATGACAGCGAAGTTGTAGAGATGAGCAAACGCCTTAAACCTCACGTGCAAGAGCTGGAAGGCAAATCTCTAACGTGTTTGGTTTTCTATTTAATCCAAATGTAAGAATTGTTACTTGAAGTTTGAGGTCTCATCCGATACAAACTGGGATAGTTTAAAACTTTATTCGATGTAGATTCTGATAGTTCAACGCTTCATCTGATATGAACTTTGATGGTTTAAAGCCTGGTCCGATATACATTTAAGTTTAAAGCTTTATTCGATACAAACTCTTGACAGTTTAAAGTCTTATCCGATACAAACTGACATTTTAAAGCCTCAGACTCCGATAGTTTAACGCTTTATCTGATTGTAAGCTCTGCTAGTCTAAAGCCTTATACGATGTAAACTTAGTCAACTTAGTTTGAAGCTCGATCCTATGTCGACCGACCCCGGCAGTTTATAACTGATACAGACCAGGATAGATCTTCCAAGCAGCGGCCCCGTGTCTCGGCCTCACCGTTCCCCGTGTTTGATTTTGCAGTTGGACTGTAGCGGGCCCGCCTGCGGCAGGAGACGCGCCGCCTATGACAACAGTTACTTCTCGGACGCGACAAACGGTGAGTGAACGATTCCTCGCAGCAGCGCCGCGCACAGCGGGACTCCATCATGGGAACGCCTGGACCCACCGTTCACAGTGATCACATCCAGCCAAATGTTCCCCTTTCCAACACGTCCTATCACAGAGTAGCAATATCGAGAAAATATAAAGTCATTTGAGAGGGGAAGAGTTTAGTGAAGATGTCACAATGTGAAATATCCAGTTTGTACTATGGAGCGACAAGACGCAAGAATTACTTGCTTGCCCCCATTAGGAATGGTTGAACTGCGAACATCTCTCTAGTTTTAGAGATGCAGCGTGGAAGCAGGTCCTTCAACCCACCAAGTCGGCGCCGACCGGCACCACCAGTTCTATCGGATAAACGAAAGGCAATTTACAAAAGCCAATTAACGTAGAAACCCGCACGCCGTTGGGATGTGGGAGGAAACCGAAACACCCGAAGAAACCCCCACGCGGTCACAGGGAGAAATGTACAAACTCCAAGCAGACAGCAACCTTAGTCAGGATCGAACCCGGGACCCGGGTCTCTGGCGCTGGAAGTAGCAATTCTACCGCTGTGCCCCCCCCCCCCCCCCCCCCCCCCCCCCCCCCCCGTTTAACCATCTCTGGTTAAACTTTCCCAACTGGTGACATAAGACACAGGAGCAGAATTAGGCCAGTAGGCCCATCGAGCCTGGTCCACCATTCCATTACTGCCGATGTATTTGTCTCCCAAAGGGTCAGAGGTGGGGTTAGTTTTGAATAATTTGAATACATCGTCGTCTCTCTTTTTATCTGTCAGTAATGAATTTAATTAGCTATTTTCTAACTATTTGGATATTTCTAGACACAAGGAACTGCAGATGCTGGGATATTGCATAGAGAATGCTGGAATAACTCAGCGGGTCAGGCAGCATCTTTGGAGGACATGGATAGGTGCCGTCTCTGGTCTGGAGCCTTCTTCAGTCTGAGGAGGGGATAGTAAGACACAGGCGCAGAATTATGCATTCAGCCCATCGAGTCTACCCCACCATTCGATGGTGGCGGATCCGTTTTCCTCTCTCAACCCCATTCTCCAGCCTTCTCCCCGTAAACTTTGACGCCCTTCAATCTACCCTGCAAAAAAAAGCCAAATGTCCCGACCCGGAACATTGTCTGTCCTTGTTCTCCAGAGATGCTGCCTGACCCGTTGAGTTGCTGCAGCGCCGTGTGTGTATTCTATCCCTCAATATTTCTGACGAGTAGAAGCGGCGCCTTTTCTGCCGAGTGCGGCGCCGTTCATTATCTCATTGTAATGTGCGTTGTGTTTAGATGCGAAAACTGGCAAGAGCTCCGTGATCTCGAGTCTGGATTGCCTTTCCAACATCGTCGAACGGATCTCCACCGACCGGCCGACTTGTCCGGTGATGATGGTGCCAGACGCCACCATGGTTAGTCCCTCGTCTCCCCGGGAAGGGGCCACTTTGAGCGATCCTTTGGCCATTATCCCATCGCCGGACAACTGCACCGTCACCGAGCTACCGCCCGACAACCCAATCTACCAGGTGTTATAACCGCCGAAGGTGCACTGGTGAAACGATTGAACCCAAAACCGACTGCAGGAGACAGCGCCGGTCTCTGAAATTGGTTCCTAACTAACGGAGGAACCCACCAATAAACAGACCATTGCCGAGATCGCCAGCTCCTAACTACATGGAATTCAATACAAACTATCACCACGTCCAAGACCTGTCTAAATTAGACATTTTTATTTTCCTCTTTAAATGCATCCCAAGTTTTTTTTTAAAGTAACAGAACACCTAATGTGGACCACTTCTTTTGTACAACTCTGTGTATAATTGTATATAAGAGTCGCTTTTTTTTGCCAATCCATTGAAATATTTAATGTCGCTTGTTTATAGAAATACCTGGTTTGATGTGCCAAACTAAATTTATATATTTATATTATATATTATCAGTGTGAATGCCAAGACTGTTCCAAGAAATACGAAATAAAACGTATTTATAAAATAATGTTTTCCAATTTTTGCACCAATTCTAATCACTGCTTAAGTTGGCTACTTGTTGGTTTTAAATGGGTAACTGCATCTCTGGAGGAGATGAATCGGCACAACTCCTCCAACTTCATCTACTGTATCCGCTGTTCTAGGTGTCAACTCCTGTCTATCGGCGAGGCCAAGCGCAGGCTTGGTGATAGTTTCACTGAACACCTCCGCTCAGTCTGCCTAAACCTACCTGATCTCTTGGTTGCTCACACACTTTAACTCCCCCTCCCATTCCATACCTGACCTTTCAGTCCTGGGCCTTGCCCATTGTCAGAGTGAGGCCCAGCACATATTGGGGGAACAACACTGCCTCAGAGGGTGGTGGAGGTGGGTTCTCTGGATACTGTCAAGAGAGAGCTAGATAGGGCTCTTAAAGATAGCAGAGTCAGGGGATATGGGGAGAAGGCAAGAACAGGGTACTGATTGGGGATGATCAGCCATGATCACATTGAATGGTGGAGCTGGCTCGAAGCAGTACCCATTCGGCCTACTCCTGTACCTATTGTCTATTAACACCTCATATTTCACTTGGGTAGCTTACACCCCAGTGGTATGAACATTGACTTCTCAAACTTTAAATAGCCCTTGCTTTCCCTCTCTCTCCATCCCCTCCCCACATCTCCCACCAGTCTTAATGTCTCCGACTACATTCTATCTCTGTACCGCCCTCTCCCCTGACATCAGTCTGAAGAAGGGTCCCGACCCGAAACATCACCCATTCCTTCTCTCCAGAGATGCTGCCTGTTCCTCCGAGTTACTTCAGCATTTCCAGAGATGCTGCCTGACTCGCCAAGTTACTCCAGCACTTTGTCTTTTTTTTAAAACAATACAAAGACACGAAGAACTGCAGATGCTGGAATCTTGTGTAGAATACAAAGTGCTGGAGTAACTGAATGGGCCAGGCAGCATCTCCGGAGAATATCTCCAAGTCTAAACATCTCTCAAGAAGGGTCCCGATCTGCAACGTCGCCTAACCCTGTCCTCCAGGGATGCTGCCCTACCTGCCGAGTTATTCCAGCAATTGGTGTTTCAAGCGTTAGAAGATAAAACCCTCAGCTTGGTGCGTGGGGGGGGGGGGGGGGGACTGGAGGGAATTTGACCCACTGCCCGTTTTAAGTGGATATCGGATCCTTTGGCATTTTTTCTGTTGCTTTGGCCAACGCTTAACCTTTAAATCAACAGATCCCCAAAACAGATCATTGCCTGCATCGTGGCATTTGAAACAATTTTTTGGCTGCACCCTTGCCAAATGCCTTCAATTTTTGTAAGCGACAACAATCCCCGGAGACCTCGCCGGGCAGCAGGGCCTCATCAGGTCCAAGGCCGCTCAAGTGCTCTTTGTAGGGAATGGGCGTGTGGTGGAATATGATCCCGAGCTACTGACTCCAAAAATAATCGGAAAAATAATTGCCCGTGTACGCCGCGACCCTCCGACTAAGTTCATTTCATCCCTTCCCAAGTGCACTGTGCAGACTACACCAGACACAAAGAAGTCTGTGAGCACGATTTCTGATCAGCAGAACCATTAATTCAACAGAAAATGCCCATCATTTCCTTGAAAGAATTGCGTGTAAATCTACGTCCAAAAGGCGATCTTAAACCCAAGGCCAAAATGGCAATGGAGGAGGCCCCGGACAGAAACGTCAGTATGGAGGTGGGAAAGGAAGTTAAAATGGCAAGCAAGTGGGAGTCATACAGCATGGAAATATAGCCAGACCGGCCAACATGCCCCAAATGCACTAGTCCCGCCTGCCTGGGTTTGGTCCATATCCCTCTAAACACATCCTATGTTCTTGTCCAAATTGTTGTTGTTTTTTTAAAACTATGTGATAATGCCGGCCTCGGCTACCTCCATAGGCAGCTCGTCCATATATTCGTGTAAAAAAACATGCCCCTCAGGCTCCTATTAAATTTCTCCTCTTCTCCTTAAACCTATATCCACTGGTCTTTGTTTCCTCTCCTCTTGGTAAGAGACTATGATATTTACCCTATCTATACACTTCTATAAGATCACCCTTCATCTCCCTGCGCACCAAGGAATAAAGGAAGAAATACCTGGCCCTTGACCATCTCTCCCATCCCCTACAGTATAAACATCCCAGCCTCAGCCCCAGTTAAGGGCTGGAAAAAAAAAACCTAGGACACGACAGACAAAACACAGCAGGCACTCCAATCACAAGAGCAAAGGGAGCCCAGAAGACAGTCCTGCCCGTGCCGTTTACACAACGTGCTGGAAGAACTCAATGGGTCAGGCAGCATCTGTGGAAGGAATGAGGAGCCATGTACTCACTGTAGTTTAGAAGGATAGGGCTGGGGGGGGGGGGGGGGGGGGGAGGAGAAATCATTTAAAACTACAGAATAATGAAAGACCTATAGATAAAGTGGATGCGGAAATGGTGCTTCCAGTAGTGGGAGAGTGTTGGGCTGACGGGCACAGTTCCAGAATTAAAGCAAGTTCCTTGAGAAATGAGATGAGGAATTTCTTCAGCCAGAGGGTGGTGAATCTGTGGAATTCATTGCCACAGATGGTTGTGTGGGCTGAATGGCCTAATACTGCTCCCATGTCTGGTGGTATGGACGGATAGGCGAGGTTTCAAGTCAGGACCCTTCTTCAGACTGATCATCTCAATGATGGTCCCGACCCTGCAGCTGGGAGTTCAGCAAGGTCGTTGTGCATAGAGCACAGGAGCACATGCCAGCTCCAATGTCCAGGAACAAGGGAGACGAGAAAGTGGTGGTCACTGCCCGGTCCATCATGGGTACAGAACCCCCCCCCCCCCCCACTACCACACACTGCCCGGTCAGTCCAACACAGGCACTGACCCCACCACCAAAGGGATCTACAGGTGTCCCTGCCTCAAAAAGGCAGCCATCATTGTCAGAGTCCCACACACTCTGGACACTCTCTCATTTCACTCCAGCCACCATGAAGGTGGTACGGGAGTCTGAAAATAGTGACCAACAGGTTCAAGAACATCTTCTTCCCAACGGCCATCACTATGATCTCCAACTAAACTCAGAACTGCTTGGGTTTCACTCGGGTCTTCAGGCCGTGTTTTCTTCAGTCGCTATGTTGGATTTTTTAGATTTAGTTTTGTTTCGAGATAGCGCGCTGACACGTGCTCTCCGGCCACCAAATCCGCACCGTACACCAATACTCTAGGGACAATTTACAACATTTACCAAAGCCAATCAAGCTACAAACCTGTAAGTCTTGAAATGTGGGGGGAAACCGGAGCAGCCGGAGAAAACCCATGCAGTCACCGGGAGAACGTACAAACTCCGTACAGACACATCAATAATCAGGACCGATTTGCACTCTAAGGCAGCAATCCTACTGATGCACCACTGTGCCACCCTGATTGTACTGCGCTATAGACCTGTTGTGCTGCTACAAGTAAGAATTTAATTGTTCCACTTCAGTAGATATGACAATAAAACACTCAAAACAGTTTTTTTGTCAGAATATATACGCATAAAGCTGAAGTCAGACAGCATCTCGGGAAAAAAGAAATAGGTGATGTCTTGAGTCGCCCATTTCTTTTCTCCAGAGATGGTGTCTGACCCGCTGAGTTACTCCACATTTTTGTGTATATCTTCAGTTTAAACCAGCATCTGCTGTTCCTTCCTACACTGCCTGTTCTAGGATGCCAATCATTGTGTGTGGGACTCAATCAGGGAAGATTCATTTTTAACTGAGCCATTCATGGTGGGATAAAAACGGAAGCTTCGAGTCAAGGTAGGGCCACAGTGCCATGCCTTCCAAACTTTCCCGTCTTCCAAGCGTAGCTCCTCAATCATTCCTTACAATTAGCAACCAACGCTACCCTTTGGAAGATAGACAGGAGTCCCGACCCAAAACGTCACCCATCCTTTTTTTCCCCCAGAGATGCTGCTTGACCTGGTAGGTTATTCCGGCACTTTGTCTATCTTCAGTATAAACCAGCATCTGTAGTTCCTCGTTTCTTCTATTCTTTTGGAAATCAAGAGTGCATGGAGTCAGAGAGAGAAACAAGGAACAGCAGATGCTGGTATACAAAGGAAAATTACATGAGGTGCTGGAGTGACTCAGTGGTTCAGGCAACATGGGCGACGTTTCAGGTCAGGAACCTTCTCTGGAAAAGATGGATAAAGAGTTTCAAGTCTTTCTTCAATCTAAACCATATAACCATATAACAATTACAGCACGGAAACAGGCCCTCTCGGCCCTTCCAGTCCGTGCCGACCATTTGTTTTCCCCTAGTCCCATCTACCTGCACTCAGACCATACCCCTCCATTCCCTTCACGTCCATATACCTATCCACTTTACTTTTAAATGTTAAAATCGATCCTGCCTCCACCACTTCTGCTGGAAGCTCATTCCACACAGCCACCACCCTCTGAGTAAAGAAGTTCCCCCTCACGTTACCCCTAAACTTCTGTCCCTTAATTCTCATGTCATGCCCTCTTGTTTGAATCTTCCCTACCCTCAATGGGAAAAACTTATCCACGTCAACTCTGTCTATCCCTTTCATCATTTTAAAGACCTCAATCAAGTCCCCCCCTTAACCTTCTGCGCTCCAAAGAATAAAGACCTAACTTGTTCAACCTTTCTCTGTAACATAGTTGCTGGAACCCTGGCAACAGCAAAAGAAGAGTCCTGACCTGTGTAGTGAGTTAAGTGGCTTCCTATGTTTTTGCTTACATCTAAGTAGACTTGCCGATTCTTGAGGATTTTCAAAACCAGCTACATTAAAGTTGTCAGAACTTTAATCTGTCTGAACAAGGGACCTGACCCGAAACATCGCCTATCATTCCCTCCGCAGATGCTGCCCGATCCCCAGAGCTCCTCCAGCACATTATGCTTTGCTTAATGTTCTGCCAGCTGCAGTTCCTTGTATCTGCATGTGCTTTTTGCTGCCAGGATTCTGGCAATTATGTGGGGGGGGGGGAGAAAGAGGGCAAATTCTTCTCAGAGTTGGTTTTGCAGGAGGCCACCAGGGGCTGCTAACATCATTCACTGGCATTTTTAGTCATCACTGTGCACGTGGTCACTTGACTGTTGCAAAAGACGTATAAATATCTAGAATGACATGCTTTCAATCACATGGTTATGTTTTGCAGATAGAATATCACACAGTTGCATATGACCTCACTGAGGCATTGCCCAGTAACATATTTCAATCAATCTTATGCAAAATGAAACCGTGACTTTAAAAGTCAAAATAATTCCCTTCACAGCACAGGTTAATTAAAAGATCAGACAATATGGCACCCCCAAGAAAGTGGAATGAGTATTTAACTAAATTAAATCAAACACATTTGAAAAGTAATGGAAATTTAAAAAAATACTGGTTATTTAAAAAAAAAATGTTGGAAATACTCAGTAGGTTGGGCAGCATCTCTGGAGAGATGAAGACCTTCTGTGTCGGTGAGTGACTATCAGATTCACCTGCATGTTTGTACAACACTTAACATGCAATGCAAGCTGCCAATCAGCTGCCCTTCCATTGATTCCATCTACACTTCACCTTGCCTCGGCAAGGCTGCCAGCATAATCAAGAACTCTCACCCCAGTCACTCCCTCTTATCCACTCTCCCATCAGGCTAGAGATACAGAATTGTGAAAACGCACACCTCGACATTCAGGGACAGGTTCTTCCCAACTGTTATCAGGCAACTGAACCATCGTATCACCAATTGGAGAGCAGTCCTGAGCTGCTATCTACCTTATTGAAGACCCTCAGACTATCTTTAATTGGACCTTATCTTGCAGTATATATTATTCCCTTTATCCTGTATCTGTATACTGGACAGCTCGATTGTAATCATGTATTGCCTTCCCACAGACTAGTTAGTAGAACGCAGCATAAACGCTTTCCACTGTACGACAATAAATTCAACTCTACTGAATTGGGTTGAGCATTTATTGACACAAATGCCTCCACAAAGCACAAATGAGATTTCCCTTCACTCTGACCAAAATATATTTGAAAATAAAGTGAACTTTACAGAAATATTTTGGTCCAGGGCATGATTACAGTCCATTCAATGAGAATCACTGAATTGAAACGTTACCTTCCTGTTCCCTATTGACATAGAACTTAAAACTGTACATCATGGAAACAGGCCCTTCCTTCAGCCCACAAAGTCCGTTCTAAAATGATGCTAACTTGAACTAATCTCCTCTGCGTACATATGATCCATATGCCAATATAAAGATGTGTTAAAGGCTATTATCATATCTACCTCCATCACCACATTTGGCAGCATGCTCTAGGCCACCACTGTGTGTAAATGCTTTTGAGCATTGCCCCATTCACTTTAAGCCTACACCGTCCAGTCTTTGACATTTCCTCCCTGGGAAAGAGGTCAGCTGTCCTTCCGGCTTTAAATATATATATAATTTAATTATATCATTGAAAAAAAGGAAGATTATCTTTTTACTGATCAATATTTTACACAAAAATAAAAACCTATGCCTTGTGCGATCTGTCATCTCAAAAAATTTACAGACAATTAAGTATTCTTTGTAGGGATGTGACAGTTTTAAAATGAGAAACAATAGCCAATTTACTTGCGAACTAAGGAATAAAGCCATATTTCTTTCTTTCAGAACAGCACAGGAACAGAACCTTTGGCCCATAATGTTTGTGCCAAACATGGTGCCAAGTTAAACTAATGGGTGATATCAATGTGGCCATCCAAAATGACACAGGAAACTGCAGTTACTGGAATCTTCAGCAAGACCCCAAGTGCTGGAGGAACGCAACCTGTGGACAACATGGACCGGCGACGTTTCAGGTGAGGACCCTTCTTCAGATTGATTGTAATAGAGGAGGGGTGGGGATGGGGAGGACAGGCGGACATCTCAGTGAAGGTGGCAGGAAAGGAACTACAGATGCTGGTTTGCAAAAAAAGACAAATTGCTGGAGGAACTTAGAAGATTAGGCAGCATCTCCAGGGAACATGGAATGATCTATCCACATCACACTGACAAGGCCTTGGGTTAATATATCGTTCCAAAGAGACCAGTAATGGTGACCACAGCTCCATCTGACTAATTGCTATCTGCTCAAGTTGCTGGAGTAGGACACAAATACAACATCTCCTGACATGAACCACGTCTAACATGTGAAATAGAAAGTAGACAAGGTGGTGCAGGGTTAAACTTCCCAGCCACGTCCTGGCTCTGGGTTGAAAGATTGAGAAGTATGTTATCCATTTACAAGGCATTGGGTACATTAGTATCAAATGATCAAGCACAGGCCACCTGATGTATCATATTCCACACAATCACATTTAATGCACTTCAGTCTCTTACTACAACAAGCCCCAATTACCAGTTTTTTAAATTTATATTTAACTTCATTTATCATGCTCTTTACTCTTTCCCCATGTCTTCAATATGTTAAATACAAACCAAGAGCTGCATTTCTTTCTTTCATACAACATAGAGCAGTACAGGCCAGTGTCAGTTCTGAACATGACGCCAAGTTAAACTAATCTCCAGCACAGGAACAGGCCCTTCGGCCCACAATGTCCATGCTAAACACGATGTCCAGGTCAAACTAATCTCCTTTGCCTGCACATGATCCATTTCTTATGGATTCATGTGCCCATCCAAAAGCCTCTCAAGCACCAATATCGTATCTGCCCCCACCACCATCCTTGACAGTGTATTCCATGCACCCACCACTGTAACAAAACTAATTGCCCCACAAGTCTCCTTTACCTTAAAGACCTTTGCCCCATTCACCTTAAAGCTGTGCCCCATAGTGTGGCCTGATATTTGTTTGAAAGAGATTTCCACCCTGAGAAATAGGTTCTGACTATCTACCCTGTCTATGCTTCTCATAAACGTCTATCAGATCTCCCCTCAACCTCTAAAGCTCCAGAGAGAACAATCCTAGATTGTCCAACTTCCCCATAAGGTTAATACCCTCCAAACCCAGGCAGCATTCTGGTAAACCGCTTCTCCTCCCTCTCCAAAGCCTCCACCTCGTTCCCGTACTGGCTGACTAGAACTGCACGGAATTCCCCATATGTGGCCACACCAAAGTTTTATAAAGCTGCATCATGACTTCCCGCCTCTTATACTCCATCATGCCCCAACCAATGAAGACAAACATACCACACACCTTGCAGAAACAAAGAAGTGTAGCTGCTGCTTTATACAAAAAGACAAAGTGCTGGAGTAACTCAACAGGTTAGGCAGCATCTCTGGCAAACATGGATAGGTGATGTGTTGGGTCAGTATCATTCTTCAGACTTTGACTCAAAACGTCAACCCATCCATGTTCTCAAGAGATACTTCTTGACACACCGGGTTTCTCCATCACTTTGTCCCCTTTTCATATCTCTAGCTTCCCTCCCCCTGATTCTCAGTCTGAAGAAGGGTTTCGACCACAAACACTGCCTATTCCTTTTCACCCGACTCACTGAGTTACTCCAGCATTTTGTGTCTATCTTCAGTTTAAACCAGCATCTGCTGTTCCTTCTTACATGCTTGGTGTTACCAGTTAGTTTTGATGCTTGATTCTATTTCTCCATGTGTCAGTCCTACCTTCAGATAGACTCCCCTCCATGTCAGAGATACCAGGTTCAAACAGAAATCAGTGAACTACCACCCCATCGCTGGTAGTTCTACAACCCACAAAACTTTGAAACAGATTGCAGTGCTATTATATTTCAACCTCCCATCCATTACTCTTCTCCAATGCCTCAGCAAAGCCACCAGCATAATCAAGGACCATTCTCACTCACTCCTCTCCCCTTCAGTCAAGAGATACAGAAGAGTGAAAACACATACCTCCACATTTAGGGACAGTTTCTTCCCAGCTGTTATCAGGCAACTGAATGAACCATCTTATCACCAACTAGAGCAGCCCTGACCTCCCATCTACCTCATTGGAAACCCTCAGATTATCTTTAATTGGACTTTACCTTGCACTAGACATTATTCCCTCTATCCTGTATCTGTACACTGTGGGCGGCTTGGGAATAATCATGTATAGACTGGAATCAGCGGTTATATGGATCTAAGAGAGAGTTGGATAGAGCTCTAGGGGCTAGTGGAGTCAAGGGATATGGGGAGAAGGCAGGCACTGGGTATTGATAGCGGACGATCAGCCATGATCATATTGAATGGCGGTGCTGGCTCGAAGGGCCGAATGGCCTCCTCCTGCAACTATTTTCTATGTTTCTGTGTCTATGAATCTGACTAGCACGCAACAAAAAAGCTTTTCATTGTACCTGGGTACATGTGACAATGAACTAAACTATTATTTCTGCCTTGACAATATCTCGAATCATAAAGTCTCCAATAACTTTCACAATTCCATCAAGTACGTATCCTTTGCTAAAAACAGATAGACGCTATAGCGTTAAAGTCGAGGTGAAAGGAATTGCAGAAGGTGGAATCTCGAGCAAAATACAAAGTGCTGGAGTAACTCAGCGGGTCCGGCAGTATCTGTGGGGGAATGGATGGGTTCTGAAGAAGGGTCGCCTGTCCATTCCCTCCACCGATGCTGCCTGACCCGCTGAGTTCCTCCAGCACTTTGTACTTTGCACAAGGTTAATGCCAGCGTGAGCGGGGATCACACCAAAGGCAAGACGATTACCCATGGAGGAACCGTGACAGACCACCGTATCTTTGGAAAGTGACGCAGAATTGTCAGGACCCTTGTAAATAGGCGAACAACTTGTCCGTCAGAGCTTTAACGGCAGAAGCAAAACCAATCCGTGTAAACCAAAACGCGAGCTCCTCCCATTGACCCAGTTGAGAAAGACAACAAGGTGTTGGTAGGAAATGTGTCTTTATCCCATCTCTCCCGCTCCCATCGCCTCCAGAACATTTGGAATGCGATTTTAAACTCTGGAATGCACCAGCGCCTTCAAGTCGGGAATGCAAACGAGAAAGTAGTTAAACATTTAGTTCCCTGCAATGGGCAAGACAAGGAGACGAGCCGCGCATCCGTTAAACTGGCCGCCACCGTTCAACAGCAACTGCGCCAAAATATCCCCGACCTGTGCAACGGGACAGCGTGGCCACACGGCGGGAGCTCAGCTCACCAGGAGAGCGCCCGGTTCCAAGATCTAGCGCTGCGAGTCATCAATGTAGAGGGGTCGGCTTCATCCCAAGGGATTTCGGAAAAGGGAAAATTACAGCATCTTCAAGTGGGACCCGTTATTAAAGGAGTGCACACTTCAGAGCCCCCGATGAGCGAGACCACTCACCAGCCACACAATCCTCAGCTGTCAGTGATAGACATTGATTAGACGCCGGTGGAGGCCAAGTCACTGGGTATTATTAAGGTGGAGATTTGATAGGCACTTGATTAATAAGGGTGTCAAGGGTTATTGGGAGAAGGGATTGAGGGAGGAAGATAGTACAGCTGCGATTGAATGGCGGAGTAGACTGGATGGGCTGAATGGTCTACTTCTGCTCCTGTGACTTATGCTCCTATTTGCAGACCAGCATCATGGTTATAGTTAATAGAAGGGACAGAAATATTTGGATGCACAACAGACTGCAGATGCTGGAAGTTCATCAACGTAGCAGCAGAATTGGAACATTCTGCCCCTCAAGTCTAGTCCACCTTTCAATCATGTCTGATCTATCCCCTCTCAATCCCATTCTCCTGCCTTCTCCCCATAATTGTTGATATTTATTAATCAAGAACCACCTGTCAATCTCGGCTTTAAAAATACCCAATAACCAAGCCTCCACAGCCACCTGCTGGACCTCTGACACCTGCACGGAAGGAACTGCATATGCTGGTTAATACCGAAGAAAGGCACAAAATGTTGGAGTAACTCAACGGGTTCGGCAGCATCTCTGGAGAGAAGGAATAGGTGACCTTTCAGGTTGGAACCCTTCTTCAGACGGAATGTAGAGCTGGGGAATCTTGGATTGTTTTCACTGGAATTCTTTAGGTTGAGGGGAGATCTGATAGAAGTTTTATAAAAGTATGAGTCATGATCAGGTGGATGGCCAGATGCTTTTTCCCCTGGGTGGGAATGTACAAGACTGGAGGGCATTGCTGGACGGTGAGTGGGATAAAGTTTACACGAGATGTGCGGGACCACACCGGGAGTGGTGAGTGCCTGGTGCAAGCTGCCAAGGTGGAGGCGGAGGGAGACATAATGGTGGAGTTTATAAGGCTTTTAGACAGGCACATGCATACGCAGGGCAAAGAGGGGATATGGATCACATGCAGGCAGAGATTAGTTTACCCTGGCATCATGTTCAGCACGGACATTGTGGGCCGAAGGGTCTGTTCTACGTAAATCGTTGTTTTCGTTTTAAGTTTTAGAGATACAGCAGGGAAACAGGCCCTTCGGCCCACCGAGTCTGCACCGACCAGCGATCCCTGCACATTAACATTATCCTACACACACCAAGGACAATTTATATTTATTCCAAGCCAATTAACCTACGAACCTGTACATTTTTGGAGTACATCTTTCAACAGTTCTAGCCTCAACCTTAGCACCAAAGCTCAATCCCCCCTCAGACCAGGCTCAGTGGCAACACCTGAAGAAGGGTCCTGACCCAAAATGTCTTATGGGGCATAGGCAGGAGAATGGGGTTGAGAGGGAAAATTAGATCTTCCATGATTTAATGGCAGAGTAGATTTGATGGGCCAAATGGCCTAAGTCTGCTCCTATAACATATTAATTTAGTTATCAGGAACGGGGGTCTGGCCTACAACGCTCTTAAGGTCCGCTGCAGGAGGAGCCCCCGGCAAACAAAGGTGGACGGGCGAGGAGCGGAAGGTGGCGTCCAAGATAGGAGATGGCTGGAGGCCTGCAATAACCTGCGACTTGCCTGCAATAACCTGCGACTTGCCTGCAATAACCTGCGACTTGCCTGCAGCCAAACATGGCACCTCTTGCATGCGGGTTCAGTGGCCTATTTCTGTACACTTGTTAATCAAGGATCGGGGTATGCCAAGGCTCTGTTCGACGGTTTGTATGAAAAATAATTTCACTGTCAGCACTTCACGCACGTGACAAGAAAATCACAATTGAACCATTGAAATCTTTTCTGCAACTTTTCCAGCTTAACAACAGGGTGACCAAAATACGTGGCGTGGCTAATATGTGAACCAATGGCTCCTATCTCTGTCAAGAGAGCAACTGATTAGATTCAAGCAACACTTGATATTGCAATGAAAAATATACCAGTTTTATTACAGTGATATTTCATTTTATTTAATGCACCATTAATACAATCAGAAATAATCGCATTAAAATAGTTTTTAAAAACATTAGCTCTGACTCATCAATCCCAACACTGTTTAACAACTTGTTGATATTAGTGGTTTTGACAGCAATAATTTTACACTTCCAAACACACTCACGCAATCTCCACCTCCCCAACTTGTGACACCTTCGCAACTCCACCTCCCACCTTCACAAGTTGTGCTTGTAGTCACTTTTTTCTTTTTGCGAACTTCCCATAGAGCAAATTGCAAGAAGGAAAAAAATACAGACGTTTTGCTTCAAAGAGTCCTCATATCTCAACTGCACCACGAGTATCACTAGGACTATTATTCACTGGGCTATACAACAGCCTTGAGAAATCACTGCCTAAATTCGTCACTGCTTGGAAAACAGAAATCAATTCATAACTTAAACTTGGTTAGATCCATTACACTTTTATAAAATAAGGAGTGGAAAAGGAGAATTTCAAGCTGTTTTTTAAGTAGAAACAAGCCAAATTGAATTGCAACCAATGCAAAGTGTTCAGGACATGAAGGTTTTAACTGAAAAAAGATATATGGAACAAATTAAAGTCCTGAACATTTCCAACATGTTACTCATGTTCTACTCTTCCATTAGCTTGAAGAATCCTTTCCCAAACCTTCCAAAGTCACGGAGTCAAATGTCATTAAAGCATTAGCCTAACAGAGATTCTCAATCATCGCCACAAGATGGATCCGAATATTAGTGCAAATTTTTATTATTCTATTGAGTAGTTGACACAGGAATCATCGTTACACAGCTTTTGCAAATCCAACTCGGTTGTTGTCTCGATCAAATTGGGTGTAATACTGCCCGATAAAGACATCCCCGAGAATCCAGAGGGGGCCAGCGGGAGGGGGGATGTCAAGAGCCATGAATCCACTCAGGCAGATGGTCATTCCAGCCTGTTGTTCCTGGAAAAGAGCAGTGAATAATGGTATTGAAAAACCTACATTGCAAGACAAGCGCCTGTCTACACAGCAAGACCACGCCGTCCACCAACAACTATAAGCAAGACCCCAGCAAACTGCAGAGTTTTCATGAGACCATAAGACATACGAGCAGATTTAGACAATTCGGCCCATCAAGTCATGAGAGGAAAGGATAGGGTAAATGCACGGTGTCTTTTATCCGGAATAGTGGAACCGAGAACCAGAGGACATGGGTTTCAGGAGAGGGGAGAAAGGTTTAATAGGAACCGGTGGGCCAACTTTTTTTTTTGCACAAAGGACACTGGGTGTTGGGAACGAGCTGCCGGAGGTGGTAGTTGAGGCAGGTATTATCGCAATGTTTAGACAGGTAAATGGATAGGACAGGCTTGGGCCAGATGCAGGAAGATGGGTTTAGTGTAGATGGGGCAACGTGGTGTGTGTGGACAAGTTGGGCCTCAGAATAAAAGGATGTACCTTTAGAAAGCAGATGAGGAGGAATTTATTTAGCCAGAGGGTGGTGAATCTGTGGAATTCATTGCCACAGTCGGGTGTGGAGGCTGAGTCAATGGATATTTTGTTAAGGCGGAGATCGACAGATTCTTGATTAGTACGGGTGTCAGGAGTTATGGGGAAATGGCAGGAGAATGGGGTGAGAGGGAAAGACAGATCAGCTATGATTGAATGGCAGAGTAGACGTGATGGGCTGAATGGCCTAATTCTGCTCCCATAACTTATGAACTACATTGGTCCATCCCCATTCAATCTGGCTGCAGATAGTTTGAATCAGATCTTTTTTAGAGTCAGGAAGACCAGATACCAGCCATCTATCTATTTTCCTGGCAGATTAGCATTAATAAATCTCATAGAGATAGCCCTTTAGACTGAATACCCACCTTAAGGACATACTGCTCTGCGGTCAAAGTGAAGCTCTTCCTTTTCATGATAAAGTTGACAGGAGGGAGTGTGGAGACTTTGTTACAATCAACTTTGTACTGTGGGAGAGAAAATGTCAGCGATAAATTGTCGCGAGCAATTACAGTATTTTTCAGAAGAATGGTTTATGAAATAATGGATGCTTGTGATCTTCAATGACACTTTATTGTCACATGTACCTAGGCACTGTGAAATGCTTTGTTTTAGAATACAACCCGGTAACATCACACTGCAGACCTCACCGAGACAGCACAAAGGTGTCGCCACGATTAGGTGGCGACAAAGTTACTGTACACGTTCATCGGCCAGTCCAATATATGCCCGGCGCCGCATGTGGCCGTAGGACTTAGACCCAGCCCCATCCCTGCCGGATCTCCATTTGCTCCCACCCCCCCCCCCCCCCCCCCCCCCCCCACGCTGGGCCCCCCTTCGAGACATTGCAATCCTTTAAAAATATGTTCTCCGCAAAGTCTCTGATTGTTACCAGTCCCCCCCCCCACCCCCCCCCCCCACCCAGAAAAATCTTTGGAATCCTAAAAATGGCAAAGGTTTGCTCAGAAGCATCGATGATAAGAAATTTTAAACTGATCAATTATCGTTTTTTTTTATGATACACACAAAGTGCTGGAGTAACTCAGTGGGTCAGGCAGCAAGTTTGGAGAAAAAGGATTGGTGATGTTTCGGGTTGGGATCCTTCTTCAGTCTGAAGAAGGGCCTCGACTTGAAACATCACACACGCGCTTCCCTAGGCCGGCACAGTGGCGCAGCGGTAGAGTTGCTGCCTTACAACGCTAGAGACCCTGGTTCGACCCTGACTTCGGGTGCTGTCTGTATGGAATTTTTTATGTTCTCCCCGTGACCTGCGTGGGTTTGCTCCCTGTTTGCTCCGGCACTCCAAAGATTTACAGGTTTGTATGCTAATTGGCTTGGTCCAATTGTAAATTGTCCCCAGTGTGTGTAGGATAGTGTTATTGTGGTCAGCAATTACATACCATTACACCCGAGCGTCTGGTGCTGTAAGGCAACAACTCTACTGCTGTGCCACCGTACCGCTCCTTCCCCTCTCTGGGCCAGGGACTTTGGCAGTCTGTAGCAAACTCACTGCTCGTGTAAGTGAACACGTGGTTTCAGAAGCAAAAGAGTATGATTGCAGAAATTAGAAACACAGTTCCTCACCTCTCCCTGAGTAATTAGTACAGCTCCAATGATCTTGTGCAGGCTTTCAATTTCAGCTTTAGGACCAGTGATCATTGAAGTTCCTGTGTCCACAATAGCTGAACACCCTCCTTTACACAGAGTCAATGTATCACCAACAGCAATTCTGAAAAGAACACACAGACAGTAAGTGTACAGTAGTTTTGAGGTTTAGTTTTGAGGTGCAGCGTGGAAACAGGCCCTTCAGCCCACCAAGTCCAGTGATCACCACGTACACCAGTTCTATCCTAAAACACTAAGGACAATTTACAGAAGCCAATTCTGCATGTCTGTAGAACGTGGGAGGAAAACGGAGCACCCGGAGAAAATCCACGTGGTCACAGGGAGAACGTGAAAACTCCATACAGACAGCACAAGTACTCAGTTTCAAACCTGGGTCTGGCGCTGTAAGGCTGAAGATTTACCAGTGGGCTGCCTTACTTATTGAATATAAAAACCCTAGCCATCTCTTGTAGTGTACCAAGATATCTTGTTTACAAGTCCCAAAACAAATGGAGTAGTGGTGCAGTGGGTAAAGCTACTGCCTCACAGCACCAGAGACTAGAGTCTGATCCTGACCTTGGGTGCTGTCTGTACGGAGATTGCAAGTTCCCCCTGTGAGGTTTCCTCTGGATATTCCGGTTTCCTCCCACATCCCAAAGATGTGCAGGTTTGTAGGTTAATTGGCCTTTGCAAGTTGTCCCTAGTGTGTAGGGAGTGGATGTGAAAGTGGGATTACATAGAACTAGTGTGAGCGGGTGATCGATGGCCAGCTTAGACTCGGTGGGTTGAAGGGCTCGTTCCATGCTGCATCTCCAAACAAGCAAGACCATAAATACACTTCGCATTTATACAAGCTTTCTATGGTATAGAAATAAAAAGTACCCAGTACAAATTAAAAGCAATTGGACCATATTAAAAAAATGTATTTGAATTGGAACACACAATCAAAGCTGTCAGGGAGAGACTGATATATCACAATGTAATTTTAATTTTAAAATGTTTGAAAATGTATGAATGTAAATATACAAATGGGAACAACAATCATCCATATCTTCACACAAAATGACGTAGGACGTACAATTTCACTGTAATATTAACGCTCGGCTGTGAGATGGTGATCAAATGGTTCAATTGAAGACCCTATAAATTTGTGACACACACCCTACCCAGGTATCTGGAGAATAGAGGAAGGGAACATAAAACAGTACAACACAGGAACAGGCCTTTCGACCCACAACGTCAGTGCCAAATGTGGTGCCAAGATAAACTAATCTCCTCTGCCTGCACATGATCTACAGCCCTCCATTCCCTGCACTTCCATGTGCCTACCTGAAAGCCTCTTAAAACGGCACCATCGGAACCGCCTCCACCAGCACCCCTGGCAGCACACTGCAGCGACCCACCGCACTTCATGTAACAAAAAACTTACCTTACACATTTCCTTTTTAGCCTTGCTCCTCTCACTTTTTGGCTCTGCCCTTTAGTCTTTAACCTTTCCACAGTGAAAAAAAGGTTCTGAATGTCTGCCCCATCTATCGTTATCTATTTCTATCAAGTCCACCTTTAGCTGTATAGAGAAATCAAAGAAATCTGTCCAAACTCTCCTTGTAGTTAATACCCCCTAATCCCGGCACATTCTGGTAAACCTTTTGTGCACCTGCCCCAAAGCCTCCACATCCTTCTGTAATTTGGCAACTGGAAAAGCACACAATACTCCAAATGCTGCAGATCCAACCTACCAACAACTAGAGGGCAGTCCTGACCTACCATCTACCTCATTGGAGATCCTCGGACTATCTTTGATTGGACTTTAACTGCACTAAACGTTATTCATGGTATCTCTTTATCATGTATTTAAACACTGTGGATGGCTCAATTGTAATCATGTCTGGTCTTTCTGCTGACTGGTTAACAAGCACTAAACCTTTCACTGTACCTCGGTATATGTGACAGTAAACTAAACTCAACTTAACCTAAACCAAACAGAGCTTCATCACGACTTCCTGACTCTTAACTCAATGCCCCAACCAATGAAGGAAGCGTCCATAACCCTTCTTCACACTATCTTGTGTTGCCAATTTCAGGACGTTTTGGATTTAGACCCCAAGATCCCTCTGCTCATCAGTGCTGTTACGGGTCTTAGAGCAGAAGGTTCAAGACCAAAGTGACAAGACCAAAAGCAGTTTTTTTTTTTTTTTGCGTTACAATAAGTAACGTCCTACAGATTCTCTAAATGTAACTGCAAACACGATTAACTGAGGTGACATTCTCAAGAAGCAGAATATTCACAGGGTTGGCGAGGTCACCTTTGAAGTATTGTGTTCAGTTTTGGTCACCCTGATTTGGAAATACGTTGTTAAGTAGGAAACAGCGCAGAGAAGATTTAAGAGGATATTCCCAGGACTTGTGGGGCAGAGCTAGAGGGAGAGGTTGGGCAGGCTGGGACTTTATTTCTTGAAGCGCACAAGGCTAATAAGGCTATAGAGGTGTATTAGATGATGAGGGGAATTGATAGGGTGAATGCACAGAATCTCACCCAGAGTCGAGGAATCAGGAGACAGAGATTTAAGGTGACATGGGCAATATTTAATAGGAACCCGAAGGATAACTTTTTAAACACAGAGGTTGGTGGGCACGTGGAATGAGCTACCAGAGGTGGTAGTTGAGGCAGGTCCAATAACAACTTTTAAATGACATTTTGAGTAGGTACATGGATTGGAAAGGTTTAAGAGGGATATGGGATAAACGCAGGCAGGTGGGACTAGTGTAGATGGGGCATTTTGGTCGACATGAGCAAGTTGGGCCTGTTTCCATGCTGTGTGACTCTATGAAGCTCTATGTGCCAAATGATACAACAGAACACACTCCAACTCATACCTCATTTGAACACATTGCACAGCAAAGCTTCAGAAGTATGTTTCATTAGCCAAAACGAATCAGGAATTCACAAAAGATCTTACTCATCCATCGGGATCTGCCAGTATGCCTTACGGTTTACGTTGATGAAGAAGAAATCTCCAGTGTAATACTTTGGATCGGCGCCACCCAACAAGAGCTCACCTCCAGGCTGAGTGTCTGGATTCCTAGAAGGTGCACAAAAACATCGTCACCATCACCCCCAAAGAACACAGTTATTGAACAGAAAGTAGTTAAAGGATTTTCCAAAATGGCTGACTTTCTATAAAGACGTTTTGAAGAATGGTCCCGTCCCGAAACAACGCCCATTCCTTTTCCCCCAGAGATGCTGCCTGACCCGCTGAGTTACTCCATTTTTTTGTGTCTATCTTTGTTCTATAAAGACCACCTACAGTTATTCTGTTATTGTTAAAACAAGGGCAGCACAGTGGAGCAGCAGTCGAGTTGCTGCCTCACAGCGCCAGAGACGCTACGGGTGCTGCCTGTATGGATTTTGTACTTTCTCTCCGTGGCTGCGTGGGTTCTCTCCGGGTGCTCCGGTTTCTGCCCACACTCCAAAGACATACAGGTTTGTGTGTTAATTGGCTATGGTAAAGATTGTAAATTGTATCTAGTGTGTAGGATAGTGCTAGTGTAGGGGGTGATCGCTGGCGGGCATGGACACAGCGCCTCCTCCATTGCCATAGTGAGGCCACACGCAAACTTGAGAAGCAGCACCTTGTATTCTGCTTGGGAAGCTTACAATCTAATGGTTCAATCCATTGAATTCTCCAATTTTAAGTAGTGTTGGGCGAGTCCAGAACCAGGGGCCACAGTCTTAGAATAAAGGGGGAGGTCATTCAAGACCGAGGTGAGAAAAAACTTTTTCTCCCAGAGAGTTGTGAATTTATGGAATTCCCTCCCACAGAGGGCAGTGGAGGCCAAGTCACTGGATGGTTTTAAGCGAGAGTTAGATAGAGCTCTAGGGGCTAGTGGAGTCAAGGGATATGGGGAGAAGGCAGGCACGGGTTATTGATAGGGGACGATCAGCCATGATCACAATGAATGGCGGTGCTGGCTCGAAGGGCCAAATGGTCTCCTCCTGCATCTATTTTCTATGTTTCTATGTTAACCCCCCCCCCCCCCCCCCCTCCATCTGATCCCTTTCTAGTACCTACCACTCCAGTGTCTCCCACTATTCTGCACGTCATTTGCTTCTTTCTACCCCTTCGTACATTCATCTCCAACCCTCATTTCCCTTTCATTCCTCTGTCTTTCACCAATATACCTCCCGGTGACTTTACATTTCACTCTTCCTCTACTTATCTCACACCCTTTTGTCTCATTTTCACCTCTAGCCGTATCAACCCCCCCCCCCCTCCCCCCCTCTCACCGGTATCCACCTATCACTTAGTATAGAAACAAGGAACTGCAGATACTGGTTTATGCCAAAGATAAACACAAAGTGCAGGAGTAACTCAGCGGATCAAGCAGCATCTCTAGAGAACAAGGCTTTTTATCCAGAGATGCTGTCTGCCCCCCAAGTTACTCCAGCACTTTGTGTCTATCCACCTATCACTTACCTGGCTGTGCCGTCCCCCCCCCCCCCCCCCTCTTTCCAGCTTCCTCCTACTACAATTAGTGTGAAGACCTGAAGCATCTCCTGTCCACATCCCCCAGAGATGTCGCCTGACCCACTGAGTTATACTGGAACTCTTTTGCTCAGGTTTCCAGCATCTGCAGTTCATCGCACCTCTGTCCTAAATACCAGGTGCGCTGTGAACTGGAACATACTTGCGATGGGAACATCTTACCTGTTCAAGTAGAAAGAGAACACGTTGCGTTCTACCAATTTCTGCTTCATGATATTGTCGAATACTGGGACCGCTCCAGCGACTGAGATACATGGGTAGGCCATGCCGAGAATGCCATCGAATTTGGCAGCGATGAAGGTGGCACCAGGCTGCGAGGTGGCCTCCCCGAACAACTGATTCTGAACTATGATATCACCGATCTGCAGATCAGAGCAGAGGCAATCTTCATTTAATATCAAGAGCAGCAGTGGAGAAAGCCCACAGCATCGCCAGGCCAGGTCAACCCCTGCAACACCGACCCAGTGTCGTTGCCAGGACAACGGGCCTTTGAGGCCAAGATAAGACTCTGTACTATTAAGAATATTAAAATTTGAAGGACAAAAGTTGGGTCCAGAAGCACGGTGACACTTTGTGTCTGGGTGAAGTCTACTATTCTTGCACTACCATTGTAGCACTTTTGTACTTATCTCTGTGCTTATCTACAGAATGATTTTACTGGATTGTATGCAAAACAAAGAATTTCACTATACTCAAGTACATGTGACGATAAAGTATCATTGAATTTACCACCACATCCGGCTTTGTAAAACACTCCCACCTCTGTTTGCAATTGGGAGCTGGTAGAGCCGTTGCCTCACAGTGTCGGAGATCCAGGTTCGATCCTGACTACGGGTGCTGTCTGAGTGTGGAGTTTGCACATTCTCCTGTGACCACGTGGGTTTCCTCCAGGTTTCCTCCCGGATTCCAAAGTCGTACGGGTTTGTGAGTTAATTGGCCCACTGTGAATTGCCCTACGTGTGTAGGGAGTGGGTGAGAAAGGGGGATGACATAGAACCAGTGTGAACTAAATTACAAGTCACTTCATCTTTAGATTAGCCATGGTCTTTTAGGTTGCTGTAAGTTTTTTATTTTCCAAATAGACCACAGGTTAAAAATGCTTGCCCTTCTGATATTCCATCTCCTGGTTGACCTGCAGGTAGAGGTTCGGTACTTACACTGGTTGCATCCTGGCTAAGATATCCTGAGAGGCTGCCAGAACCATACTGGATAGAAAACTTTGTTCCATTCTTCACGTAGGTGCTGGATTTCGCTGAATCGTACTTGCGATGCAACACTGTTATTTTAAAAAGGGTTGTTAATTTTAGGACAATTTGTTAAAAAGGCATTTTAACAATCATATTAATGAGGCTTCTTGTGAAAGGTCTACCAGTGACTCAATATTTCCACACTGCAGACCCATAGATTTTTTTCCTTCAGTAAGATATGCAAGATAGTATATTCCCCCGGAGAAGATGATTCAGTACTGAATCTAAAGTACATAGGACGTTCTTGAAAATCTTTCGCAATGAGTCAGAACCTTTCTATTTCCCCGCACTATTCATCATTTAGCATCCATATTCTATTGAATTACCTAACCAATAAGCGAGTTCGGTATTCCAACTGCGCATGCCCAGGTCAAAGGTCACTATGCATAAACAGCCCCGGAAAGCAGAGGAGCAGTGCACCTTCATTTCTTCCGTTTTCTCAAGCTTTGGAAAAAACGGTTCTAGGTAAGAAAATACTGCTTTCAAACTATGAAATAGTTGTATTTATTGTTCCTTTGTTAAAAGCTAAGATTATTTTGTCATTTGTATTGCTGTATGCTTTGGTGAGTGAGTGAGATCGTGCTCGTCTGTGGTCGGGGTGGGGCCCGGGTCTGTGGAGTTGCTGCTGGACGTCCCCATCCCTGGTCGGCCGGAGTGTCGGACCGGGCTTGCAGCTTGGTGAAGGGAGGGGGGCCGAGTTGCTGCAGCGTTTTGTGTGAATGGCTGGTGTTTGGCTTTCAAATATTGAGTCACCGGCAGAATCTCCACAGCTCATCTCCAGCCGGGCAACTGACAGCCCCAGACCGAGGACACCAGCAGCCTGAGGCCCACAGCCAGCGCGGAGAAGTAGCGCCAACTCTAGCCCAACCCCGACGGGCCAGGGACTGCCAGCGGCCAACCCCTCCCTGGCAGCCCCAGACAGGGACGGGGATGGCCCAACAGCAACTCCACAGACCCGGGCCCCACACCGACCACAGACAAGCACGATCTTGCTCACTCACCAAAGCATGAAGCAATAAAAACGACAAAATAATCTTAGCTTTTAACAAAGGAACAATAAATACAACTATTTCCTAGTTTGAAAGCAGTATTTTCTTACCCAGAAGAATCAATGTTGGCAAAAACAGAAGAAATGAAGGTTCACAGCTCCACTGCTTTCCAGGGCTGTTTATGCATAGTGACCTTTGACCTGGGCATGCGCAGTTGGAATACTGAACTCGCTTATTGTCAATATATTGGCACAGACCACATTCCGATATGTCATAAATCAGTCGTAATCAGCCCAAGCTGACTCTAACCGCGGCATGGGGACGCAGCTGGTGTAGCCGCTGCCTCACAGCGCCAGAGACTCGGGTTCGATCCTGACCTCAGGTGCTACGTGTGTTGAGTTTGCACGTCCTCCCTGTAAACCCTGTGGGTTTCCTCCGGGTGCTCCGGTTTCCTCGCACATCGCAAAGACGTGTTGATTTATCCGTTAATTGACCCTCTGTAAATTGCCCCTAGTGTGCAGGGAGTGGATGCGAACGTGGGATAACGTAGAACTAGTGTGAACGGGTGATCGATGGTCGGGATGGAAATACCGCTTCCAAACTTTCGTGACGAGACACTTCCCAACCCCCAGCTCAGTCTGAAGGGTCCCAACCAAAAACATCACTCATCCATGTCCTCCGGAGATGCTGCCTGACCTGCTGAGTTACTCCAGTGCTTCGTGCCTTTTTTTGTTAACCATCATCTGCGGTTCCTTGGACCTCCATTCTAATCCATTTGCCCTGTCTGAACTGTAATCCAGTTCCCAGACGTTACAATATCAACATTTATAATCAACCACTTATGTCTAAAGAAGGGTCCCAACCCAGTGCTGGTGCAATAAGAATGTCATTGTACCATCTCAGTACACAGAGGGCAGCAGTGGTGCAGCGGTGGAGCTGCTGCCTTACAGTGCCAGAAACCAGAGTTCAATTCTGACTACCGGTGCAGTCTGTACGGTGTTTGTACATTCTCACTGTGACCGATGTGCAGGTTTGTAGGTGAATTGGCATTGGTAAAAATTCTAAATTGTCCCTAGTGTGTGGGATAGTGCTAGCGCGTGGAGATCACTGGTCGGCGCGGACTTGGTGGGCCAAAGGGCCCGTTTCCATTCTGTACTTCTAAATTTTAAAATATGACAATTGAACACCCTTGACTGGACACATCCCAGGCAAAAAAAAGACACGGAAAACTGGAGTAACCCAGCGGGCCTGGTAGCATCTTTGGAGAAAAGGAATAGGTGACATTTCAGGTCGAGAATCCTTCTTCAGACTTCTGCCCAGGCTAAAAGTTGAGCACGCACCAAAGACAACAGAAGCAACTTACTGCAAGCAATATCTAACACGGAACAATGAATGGAAGGAACCCAGAGGTTGGAGGAACCAGTGTCAAATATCACGGTGAACATCTGTGGAGGGGTGCCAATGCTGATCTCGCCATAATACTGCGCCTAGAAAACAGAGAGTGGCTGTTAGAAGCACCTGCAGTAACTCGTATCCACTGAAAACCAACGTATTGTATTTATCAGAGCGCCACGTAGAGCCGCTGCCTTACATCATCAGAGACCACGTGGGTTTCAACGTGTGCTCCGGTTTCCTCCCACATCCCAAAGACCGGCATGTTTGTCGGTTAATTGGCCCTCTGTAAATTGCTCCTGGAGTGCAGGGAGTGGATGTGCAAGTGGGATAACACAGAACCAGTGAACGGGTGATCGATGGTCGGTGTGGACTCAGTGGGCCAAAGGGCCTGTAAACCTGCTATATCTCTAAAGTAAAATGTAACCCTACTTTCCCACTTTCAAAAACTCTTAGAGGAAAAATATGACTTTTTTTGAAAAAACGCAATTCCCATCCCAACGAAAATAAAAGATTCACACTGTGGCACGCAACTGTGCGCTTTAATGAATATTTTACATCGGGACAGAGATTCAAATGTTGTCAAAGTGTAGCCAAATTGGGTTAATTTTGGACCCATAAAGTTTATAGACTTGACCAAGTGTCATTTTAAAGTTCCTTTATTTATATCATACATTCAACAAGCGCAAAGCTGGTCACTTTTCAATCACAGGGTCTTGTATCATTTTTAGATTTACAGCATGGACATGGCCCCTTCAGCCCCTGACAACCGTCGATCACCCTGTACACTAACACTATCCTACACACTAGGAGCAATTTACAACTTTACCAAAGCCAATTAACCTAAACCCATACATATTTGGAGTGTAGGAGGAAACCGGAGCACCCCGGGAAAACCCACATGGCCACGTGGAAAATGTACAAACTCTGTACAGCCAGCACCCATGGTCAGGATCGAACCGGGGTCTCTGGTGTTGTCAGGCAGCAGCTCTACCTCTGCGGTCTGCGCCACTGATCAAATTAAGTGAAAATAGTTAAAGTCAGTCATCTGTGGGTGAACTATGCAGGAAGAGAATTCTATAGGAGAGGTCGAAGTGTTGGATGTTAAAATTACCATCTTGCTTTTATTTTTTTTTAAATAGCTGAATCAAGTAAAAAATGGTGGAGTCACAAGTGGCTTCAGGCCCCATGTGACAGCAATGAGGCAATGCATCACGTGGAATGAGTCAGCTAATATCTCCCGAAACAGATAACGTGACAAGACTTTGCTGTTAGGGCCGATTGTCAGTGGTCAGACTTGCTGCGAACATGATGAGCCTTTCAAGTGCTGTGAGCACCAGGCATTTTAATTTACTTTCTCTGCAGCTTTCCGAACTTCCTGCAGAGCAGCTGCTGTGAAACCAAGGGCAAAAGATGTTCACACTCTGAAGCCAATTTTCTTCCCCTCATTGGCTAGAGGTCCTGACCTCCCATGTATTCAGTGGAGACCTTTGTACTATCTTTAATCACAGTTTATCAGACTTCAATGGCGCCAGCAATGGCTGCCTCGCCAACAATCTCTGCCCTTTCCTTCTATGTGTTAAATGTATGTTTTTTAGTGGGGGGTGAGGGGGGGGGGGGGGGGGGGGGACGGGACTTTTTTCTAATCTCTTACCTCGACGGATTTTTTTCCCGTATCGTACCTCCGTCCACACTGAGGCCTAGCATCGAGGAGTTGGCGGCCTTTGCTGGAGAGCGACTTTTGAGAGCTCCACCGCAGAGAGCCTGCAGGACTTAACATCGCGGAGCCCGCAATCCCTTTGCCAGGGATCAACCTGACCTCGGCGCTCCAGCCGTGGGTGCTTGCGGACTTAACATCACGGAGCTCGTGGTCTCCGGTCAGAGACCGACATCAGGCCCTCCAAGCTGTGGGAGTGTCGACCGCCCGACGCGGGAGCTTCGACCGCCAGCTGTGAGAGCTTTGATCACCCCGACAGATGGTTCGACTGCCCCAACCGCGGGAGAAATAAAGAGGAAGATAATTGGACTTTTTTGTGAGGAATGTGAGGAATCCGCTGTGGTGGATGTTTATACTAACTTTTGTGTATTTGTGTGACTTGTTACTTTTTTATTGTATGGTTGTATGGTAATTCGCATATCACTGGACCTTAATTGGTACGTGACAATAAAAGACCTTTGATGTTGTGTCCATTATCCGAGCACTGTGGACGGATTGATGTATCCATGTACAGATAGAGACATAGAGACACAGAGACATGCCCTTTGGCCCAACTTGCACATGTCAACCAATATGCCCCTTCTACACCAATCCCACCTGCCTGCATTTACCCCATATCCCTCTAAACCTATCCTGTCCAAATGTTTGTTTAAACGTTGTGATAGAATCTGCCTTAACAATCTCCTCTGGCAGCTCGTTCCATATACCTACCACCCTTTGTGTAAAGAAGATGTCCCTCGGGTTCCTATGAAATCTTTTCCCCCTCATCTCAAATAGTCTTTCCTTTGACCAGATAGCACGCGAAGAAAAGCTTTTCACTGTACCTCAGTACACGCGGCAATAATAAACTGAACTAAAAAAATGAAATTTCAACATTTGCAAATGGTGGGAGAGAAGGAAATTATCAATCCTTCAGGAACACCTCCAACCTTGACTTGCTCTGGTCCTCATTTCAAAAACTATTTCATTTGGAAAGGGTGCAGAGGAGGCTTGCCAAAATGATGCATCGCGGCCTGGTTCATCAACTCGAAAGGGTCACTATTTGGAAGGAGATGCCCGAGGTAGCTGACGCAGGTACCGTAACAACATTTTAAAAAAAAAGTTGGACAGGTACACGGATAGGAATGGTTTAGAGGGATATGGGCCAAATAGGACTAGCTTAGATATGACATCTTGGTCGGCCTAGACAAGATGGGTCGAAGGGCCTGCCTCCATGCTGTATGAATCCATGACTCTAAGAATGGACTTTGCGCCACAGCTTTTTATTTATTTCCTATCGTAGTTTAAACAAAAAGATTAAAGCATTTCACAAGTGCTGATGTGCAAAATTAGGTCAGCATTGTCAAGTGATTCCGAAACCAGACACGTGCAAATCATCCTATCCGAATCAACAGCGAAGGTTGTGCAACCTCTCCGCTGAATAGCCTTGCAGTGCAAACACATTGAACAATAACCTTGGCTACAATTTCAGTACTCACCGAACACAGAGGAGCAGAAACACTGAAAGAACCCGAGTCCTTTGCGCAAAACCCGGCAATGGCAGAAGGTCCAGGTGAGCCGTGGCCTCACCCAGACGGTGGGCCTGGCTCTCCCGCCGTGGAACCAGGAGAGGGAAGCTACCGAGCCCGGCCCCTGCTTGTGGCCAACCGACCACTGTGCCGCCTCATCTCAAAAAGCCAATATTGGGATGCAAATTCCACTGTTGCAGAGAACATAAGGTGAAGGGGAAAAAGATTTCATAGGAATCTGAGGGGTAACTTTTTTTTTTAAACACAAAAGGGTGGTGGGTGTATGGAACATACCAGAGGAGGTAGTTGAGGCATGGACTATCCCAACATTTAAGAAACAGAGATGGTACATGGACAGGAAAAGTTTGGAGGGATGTGGACCAAACGCGGGCTGGTGGGACTAGTGTAGATGGGACACATTGTCCAATGTGGGCAAGTTGGACCGAAGGGCCTGTTTTCACAATGTATCACTCTATGACTAAATTATTCCAGTGATTGACTATTCACCATTTTCCATTATGCGGTCAGATTCTCAATCACAAGAGACGGTACTCACATCCAGATAGTTTTTCAGTGTCTCCGGAGTGGGCTCACTGCTTTGTGGGAAGCCAAGGTTATATTTGGTGTTTTGGTCTCTTGCAAGAAGCTCATCGATGCTATTCCCAGTGTCAGTGAAGGTCCGCCTTATTGAACGAAATTTTTTCAAAGGGATTCTGCAAAATGAAATAAAAATGTGAATAACATTGTGTAGTTGCAAGAATTAGGGTCGAAGAGAGTAAACCATATTGGCAGCATGGTGGCACAGCAGAAGAGTTGCTGTACCAGAGGCCCGGGTTCAATCCTGACTGTGGGTGCTGTCTGTATAGAGTTTGTACTTTCTCCCCGTGACCACATGGGTTATCTTTGGGTGATCTGGGAGTACCTCACACAGTCCAAAGACGCACAGGTTTGTAGGTTAGTTAGCTTTGGTATAATTGTGAATGGTATTGTAAATTTGTTCACCGTAAAAATCCCTAGTGTGTAGGATAGTTCTAGTGTGCAGGGATCGCTGGTCGGCACGGACTCGATGGGCCGAAGGGTCATGTTTATGCGCTTTAAATCTCTAAACTAGAACTGAACTAAAAATGTGAAGATTCTGGAAAAGACAAAAGTGCTGGAGTAACTCAGCTGGTCAGGCAGCATTTCTGGAGAACATGGATAGGTGATGTTTTGGGAAGGGACCCTTACTATACTTTTGCCAGCTGGTAACGACTCGAAGTAGGATCAGGACAATATATCCGGTCTGAAGAAGAGTCCAGACCTGAAAGGCCATCTACTCATTCTCTCCACAGATGGCACAGAGTTACTCCAGCACTTTGTGTTTTGCTTACTATATGCAGTTATTCTATAAGAGCGTTTAATGTTTCATACAAAAAAATGGACTTGGCCCATCAAGTCTACTCCACCATTCAATCATGGCTGATCTATTTTTCCGTCTCAACCCCATTCTCCTGTCTTCTCCTCATAACCTTTGACAGCCTGACTAATTTAGTTTAGTTTAGAGATAGAGAGCGACAGGCCCTTTGGCCCACCAAGTCCACATCAACCAACAATCCTCGTCTACTGGCATTATTCCACACACACCAACACCATCCTACACACTACGGACAATTTGCAATTTTTACTGCACACCTGTACGTCTTCGGAGTGTGGGAGAAACCCCACGTGGTCACAGGGAGAAGGTACAAACTCCGTACAGACAGCACCCGTAGTCAGGATCAAACCCAGTCCTTGGCGCTGTGAGGCAGCAACTCTACCACTGCGCCACCATGCCACCCCTAATCAAGAACATTTTTTGAGTACAATTTTCTCATGCTACAGTAAAAAGGTTCCTGTAATAGCATGATTATCGAATTTATTTGCTCTAAACTCATATTAGTCTCTAAGGGCAGGTAAAGACTGCATGGATTTGATGCCAGGAAAGTTAATGCTGTAACCTCAAAAGCAAGCATTCGGAAAGGAAGCGTGGCCTTGCATGTTCAGAACACAAAGTGATGGAGTAATTGCAAATGCTGCCTGACCCCCCCGAGTTACTCCAGTACTTTGTGGTTTATGCACGATTGCAGCATCTGCAGTTTCTTGCATTTGCACTCACATGTTACACTTCTTGTACCCTGGGGATGTACGTCACATTCAGTTACGTTCTCTTGGTGTGCAAGGTCTTGGTCATGTAGCAAATCAGATGGATACAATTCTTGCATAGGAAGGAACTGCAGTGAAGATGGACACAAAATACTGGAGTAACTCAGCGGGTCAGGCAGCATCTCTGGAGAAAAGCAATAGGTGACGTTTCGGAACGAGACTCGAAAATAAATACATGCATCCTTTTTCTCCAGAGACACTACCAGACCTGCTGAGTTACTCCAGCACTTTGTGTCTATTTTGGATACAACTCATACCACATTTCAGCAGTGTGAGTCGAAAGGTGATTCTGGGTGGATGCTGACACAGTCAAAGAATTTCTGTCCTCCTCAAATAGAATTTTAGAACATTATACACCATGTTTTAGAGCATTGTGTTCAGTTTTGGTCACCGTGTTATAGGGAAGATGTTGTCAAGCTGGAAAACAGTGCAGAGAAGATTTACGAGGATGTTGCCAGGACTCAAGGTCCTGAGCCATAGGGAGAGGTTGGGCAGGCTAAGACTTTATTCCTCGGAGCGCAGGTGGATGAGGGGTGATCTTATAGTGGTGTACACAATCATGAGAGGAATAGATCATGGACAGTCTTCTTGCCCACAGCAGGGGAATCAAGGACCAAAGGATGTAGGGTTAAGTTGCACAAAGGGCTGTGGGTGTATGGAACATACTGCCAGAGGAGGTAGGTACCATTAAGGTAGGTACTATTGTAACATTTAAGAGGCAACTGGATAGGTATATAGATAGGAAAGGTTCAGAGGGATATGGTCCAAGAGCAGGCAGGTGGGATTGGTGGAGCTGGGGCATGTTGATCGGTGTGGGCAAGTCGAACAGAAGGGCCTGTTTCCACACTGTATCTCTAAAGTCCAAAGCATAAAGCGTACACAACTCGGACAAAAAGAGGACAAAGTATTGACATAATTTAAAAAAAAAAAAAAAATAGACTTCCATGTTCATCACTGGAACACATACCAATTGGTTCCAAAAAAGTTGGTGACTCTTGCATGTATGAGAATACAAAAAGATTTTCACTGAGCAGAGCACATGTGACAATAAAGATCCTTTGAATTGGATTTTGCGATTGAGACGGATTAGGCACAGAGGGAATAATCTTTTTTTTCCTGAATAGATCACTTTGTTTTGGAGAATTGCTATTTGACAATCTTTAGAAAATACATATTTTGATTAACCAAATTGGTGGAAAAAAAGGACACAAAGTATTTTTCTATTTGCATTTTAGTTATTAATTTGTTGAATTATTGATTATACTTTGGTGTATATTGTATTATTTTTCCACTAATTAGTTATTAATTTATTGAATTATCATTATATGTGTACACTGCATTATTAGTTATTAATTTATTGATTATATTTAGTGCATACTGTATTTTTCTATTTGCATTAATTAGTTATTAATTTATTGAATTATTGATTATTCCATTTAATGTATTCTGCCCTTTTGCACTAATTAGTTATTAATGTCATGCATTTAGCTGTGTATACTGCATTTTTTGCACTATTAATTTATTTTTTGATCATTTATCTGTTGAAACTGGATTTTTTTTGCACTAATGTATTAATTTATTAAATTATTGATTATTTTTCTTATTGTGTATATTGCATTTTTTGCACTAATGCTGGTAATTAATTTGTTGAAGTATTGATTATGTTCATCTGCGTATTCTGTGCTTACAGGCCTGTTACGCCTCTGCAAGAACCAATGTCGTTGTATACGACAATGCCGGTACATACGACAACTAAACAAGCTTGACACCAATTGCTCATACCCATATAGAGTCTCAAGCTCAATTTCCAGTCTCTCTTCCCAAAACAAGATGCTACTCTCCATTACCCAGTCCACCTTACATTTCCTGTCCCAGACACGATCTATTTATCTGTGAATACTGTATTTTTCTCTTGGCACTAATATTAGTTATTCATTGTCATCACCCACTTATATCCAAAGAACAGATGCACAAGCGAGGTGAAATAGGAAATGTACTGTCTGGGGATGAATATTTATTGCATTATTTCATCTGAATTCAATTTTTTTTTCATGTCAACGTTGATTTATATTAGCGGTATTACATTAGCCCAGCATTCAACCCTTCAGATTCAGACAAAACTAGTTCTCATAAATTGTTCAATCGTGCATTCTGAAAAGCAACATCTAATCTGCAGACAAAAACATGCAGATAACCCACAAGTTATGTTTATACTGAACGGTTGTTGGAATTCAGAGTTATCAAAGTCACCATCCACCAACAAGGAATTAAGGTAGACTCTATCGTTCCATACCATTCAAATCCCAAGTCACCAAATCCAGGTTTATACCCAAAGGCAGACAAAAAATGCTGGAGTAGGTCAGGGGGTAAGGCAGCATCTCTGGAGAACATGGATAGGTGACGTTATGGGTCGGGACCCATCTTCAGGTTTAGGTTTCTTATTGTCACATGTACTGCAGTAGAGTGAAAAGCTTTGTTTTGCATGCTATCCAAACAGATCAAATATATAATGCATAGATGTAATCAGTTCAAACTGATGCACAATAGGTAGAGCAAAGGGGAAGATACAGTGTGCAGAATAGTGCATCAGTTCCATAGATAAAGTACAATGTCCGCAATGGGGTTGAGGTGAATCGGACAGTACCCTATCTTATGGAAGGAGCATTCAGAAGCCTGATAACAGAGGGGAAGATAGACACAAAATGCTGGATTAACTCAGCGGGACGAGACAAACTGTCCCTGAGGTTGGCAAGTTCCTCAGGGATTACAATTGCTAACCAAAGGCATCTGAAGATTTCACTCTTTGTTTGTGATTAGACATAGAAATGTTGAAGCGCAGAAGGCATAGCTTAAGGTGAGGTGTGCAAAGTTTAAAATAAATATGCGAGGCAACAGACAGATAGTGGTGGGTGCCAGGAACACGCTGCCAGGGGTGGTGGTGGAGGCAGGTAAAACAGGAGTGCTTAAGAGGCTTTCAGATAGGCACAGGATATGCAGAGAATAGATCAGAGAGTAGATATTTATTTTGCCAGAGGGTGGTGAATCCACAGAATTCATTGCACAGACAGCTGTAGAGGCCTAGACATTAGGCAATTTTAAAGCAGACATTGATAGGCTCTTGATTAGGAAGAGCGTGATTAGAAAAGCTTGACATAGATTACAAAACCTACACCAAACCCAAACCAATTAGGAGCAGACAGGGCATTCGATCCAATTTGTGATTCCAGCTGCCAAGACAGATGTGTACAGCAATTTGTTCTTCCCCCTGCACAATTAAAGCATGGAATAATCTCCACCCTACTACAGTTACACAGCCAGATGCAGCTACATTTAAGGTAGCTCTTTCTTCCCAAAAACCCTTTCTGGCTCAAGTCCTCCCTCCACCACCTCCAGTTTAAATTCCAAGAAGAAGAAGGCATCAAAAGTAACGGGGAGAAGGCAGGAGAATGGGGTTGAGAGGGAAAAATAGATCAGCCATGAGCAGACTTGATGGGCCGAATGGCCTAATTCTGCTCCCATATCTAATAATGATGTGCAGGCTGAGAAGATTTGTTTAACATGGTGTTATGTTTAACATGGATATTGTGGGCTGAAGGGCGTGTATAGACTTTAGAGATGCAGCTTGGAAACAGGCCCTTCTGCCCGACTAGTGATCACCCAGTATACTAACACTATCCTACACACTAGGAACAATTTACAGAAGCCAATTAACCTGTAAACCGTTACGTCTTTGGAATGTGGGAGAACGTACAGACTCGGTACAAACAGCACCTGTAATCAGGATCGAACCTGGGACTCTGGCGCTGTGAGGCAGCAACATTGTCGCTGTGCCGCCCTGAAAGCTGTACCTTGTTCTATCCTTCATGAACATTTGTCTTTCACCAACATAAATCATGCCGTCGGCCTGGTACAAAGCAAAGACACTGTAGGGCCTTTGGTACAAAATATTGACTGACTGATTGACGGGACCGGCAGACCTGGCTCGCCCGCTGCAGAACCGGGAAACCCGCCTGAGGAGGGGAGACCGACCACCCCACGGACCGGACCCAGCCAGTCCCAGATCAGAGCCCCCTGCATGTCCCCACGGACCCTAGTCCAGGGATCTGCGTTTCCCTCTCACCCCCATTCTTCTGCCTTCTCAAAGGGGTTGAAGAAGGGTCCGGTCCCGAAACGTCACCTGTTCCTCTTCTCCAGAGATGCTGCCTGACCCGCTGAGTTACTCCAACATGTTGTGTCTATCTTCGGTGTAAACCAGCATCTGCAGTTCCTTCCGACACATTCTCAAAGGTTATGGTCAGGAAGGAGGAGAATGGGGAAATAAATAGACCCCTGGGCTATTTTGTACCCAAAGTGGTGACTGTTTCAAATGTTGAAACATCTGAAACTTCCCCCCCCCCCCCCCCTCTCAACCTTACAGGAGAATGGGGTTGAGAGGACAGATAGATCAGCCATGATCGACTGCCAGAGCAGACTCGATGGGCCGAATGGCCACAAATTATCTCCTATGTCTTCTGGCCTTGGTCTAACTGCTGGATATAACTATTTAGGCAGCACAGTCAAAATATTTAGACCTCTTCTCTGTTAAAGAGCAGACAAGTGAATTTAAAAATCACGGAATGCACGAAACTAACCAGTATTTCCTCAATTCTGTATATAGAATTAAATCAAAAATACTCATATAATATATATATATATATATATATGGGCTATTTTGTACCCAATATATATTTATCCATATATATAATATATATATGGATAAAACAGTTTTTGAATTGAGGCGATGGACGGTTATGTTACTTTTGTTGCAATAACAACATCGCCAGTCGTACAATAACTCATCTGACCTTCAATGCTCCAATTACCGGCGCCCTGGTTGCAAATGATACTGCTGTTCCATTAGTTAGAGGGTGCACCGTGAGCAGGAGATCAACAACAGATCAACACAATGCATCCTTCGTCTCTCACCGTAAGAGTCTATCGCAGACAGCGATCGCTGCCAACTGTAGCAACACCAGCGAGGAGACGAGCTTCATGGCAGCGAGTACAAACGCCCAAGTCAAGGGCTCCTAACGCGGACAAGCCAATAAATGGAGCGCCCAGCTCCGCCTTGAAGCGCAGCTCGTCCGGCGCCGCACGCAACCCTCTCGCAGACCACACTCACCCAGCGCAGAATTAACCCTCTCCCTCCCTCCCTCCCTCCCTTCAATTCAACCATTCATTCCACGCCTGCTGACAGCACTTGTCAAACTGCCTCAAGATTACTTGACCACACCCTTTGAAGTATTAGAAAACTGCAACTTTTTAATGTTGCAACAGGAGGAGATGGGTGAAAACACACAGGGAACACGGTGCATTGGTCCCAAACACACACTTCGACCTGAACGCCTGTCAGTCTGCCTTACCCAAAGCATGCCTCCAGCTTTTTCCCCTATTGTGTTTTTAAATTTGCGCCATCTGTGGTATTTTGCTTTGTAATTGTATTAATTTGAAACTCAGCGTTCCCTTGTATCTATTACAATGTGCCTGGAACACACTGCCAGGGGTGGCGGTGGAGGCATGCGTTTGAGACGCTTTTAGATGGGCACAAGGATATGCAGAGAATGGAGGGATATGGATATAGAGAGATAGGGGATATAGATCAATCGCAAGTAGATGAGGTTAGTTTATCTTGGCATCATGTTGAGCATGGACTCAGTAGGCTGAAAGGCCTGTACAGTTCTATATCGCTACCTCTACAAGGCCAACACAAACTTGCATTTATATAGCGCTTGTTCCATCCCTTTCAGAACATCCCACAACCACTATGGGGCCAGTTGATGGTGGTAGAGTGGGAGAAACGGGTGCATCAATGAATCTGCCAGTCGAAAGCCTCCTCCCCAGTCACAACCTATCACCCCCCCATCTTTCTTCCAGCTTTCTTCCCCCTCCCCCACCACAATCAGTCTGAAGAAGGGTCCTGTCCCGATAAGTCACATACCGATGTTCTCCAGAGATGCTGTCTGACCCGCTGAGTTAACCCGGCACTTTGCGTTGTTTTGTTTTATAAACCAGCATCTTCCCTTTTAAGAAGCAAGTGGCACCAGTCCCAGACAGACATCTGAACGCCTGTTCACCTGCCTTACCCAATGCCTGCTTCCAGCCTTTTCTCATTTTGTTTTTAACTTTGCGCCATCTGTGGTATTTTGCTTTGTAATTGTATTAATTTGGAACTCCGAGCTCCCTTGTATCTATTACAACGTGCCTGGGACGCGCTGCCAGGGGTGGTGGTGGCAGATACGATGGTGGCTTATGAGAGGCTTCTAGATAGGCACATGGACATGCAGGGAATGGGGACATATGGATATGGAGGGACAGGCATATGGATCAATTGCAGACAGATGAGCGAGGTTAGTTGATCTTGACATCATATTCAGCACGGACATCGTGGGCTGAAGGGCCTGTACAGTTCCATGACGTTAGACTTTAAAGATACAGCGTGGAAACAGGCCCTTGGGCCCACTGAGCCTGCACCGACCAGTGATCCCATACACTAACACTATCCTTCACACGAGGGACAATTTACAATTTTACCAAAGCCAATTAACCTACACACCTGTACGTGGGAGGAAACCGGAGCACCCGGAGAAAACCCACGAGGTCACAGGGAGAATGTACAAACGCCATACAAACACCACTTGTAGCCAAGATATTTTGATTGGGTAATGTGTAGGTGTGTAGGATAGTGGCACGGGATGGTCACTGTTCGGCACGGACTTGGTGGGCCGAAGGGCCTATTTCCATGCTTGGTCTCTGAAGTCTAAAGTTTAGTTAGAGGTTGCCGTGTTGAATAGTCAGCTGGTTGTTGGGTTAGTACGTCCAGGCTAATCCAAATGAAGTAATCGGCAAAGTGGCCCAAAATTACCCGTTTCACACTGTGCTTCATTCTGACTAATCCGATCAGTACTGTGGGTGCATATTTTTCCCCATTGCATAATACACACCTGTGGCTAACTCTTTCGCTACAGCCTCAACACTGGCATTGACGCAACAATGTGGAAAATTGTCCAGGTGTGCGCTGTTCCTAAAAATGCAGGACTCATGTAATCCAGCTGAGCGACGCCAATCAGCCTTCTCTCAATCACTAGCAAGATGGTGTAAGGTGGTGTTTATCAGGCCACACATACTGCGCATCTCAGATCTTTCTGGGTTCCCATCTTGCTCAAATGCTTATCTAATCGCAGCCTCAGTCCAAACAGAGAACAAAAAGCTGAATTCCAGAGTTGCCAGTGATTACCTGAGACATTGAGGTAGCAATTGACCAAAGGTGGCACCACGGAGCCCTGATAGAAGGGTGGTGCAGCAGTGGAGCTGCTGTCTTACAGCGCCAGGGACCCGAGTTCGATCCTGACTATGGGTGCTCTCTGTAAGGACAATAGACAATAGACAATAGGTGCAGGAGTAGGCCATTTGGCCCTTCGAGCCAGCACCGCCATTCAATGTGATCCTGGCTGATCATCCCCAATCAGTACCCCGTTCCTGCCTTCTCCCCATATCCCCTGACTCTGCTATTTTAAAGAGTCCTATCTAGCTCTCTCTTGAAAGCATCCAGAGAACCTGCCTCCACCACCCTCTGAGGCAGAGAATTCTACAGACTCACCACTCTCTGTGAGAAAAAGTGTTTCCTCATCTCCGTTCTAAATGGCTTGCCCCTTATTCTTAAACTGTGGCCCCTGGTTCTGGACCCCCCCCCCCCCCCCCCCCCCCCCCCCCCCTCAACATGTTTCCTGCCTTTAGTGTGTCCAAACCCTTAACAACCTTATGTTTAAATGAGATCCCTCTCATCCTTCTAAACTCCAGTGTACAAGCCCAGCCGCTCAATTTTCTCAGCATATGACAGTCCTGCCATCCCGGGAATTAACCTTGTACGCTGCACTCCCTCCATAGCAAGAATGTCCTTCCTCAAATTAGGGGAGCAAAACTGCGCACAATACTCAAGATTCAAGAGAGTTTATTATCATGTGTCCCTGATAGGACAATGAAATTCTTGCTTAGCTTCAGCACAACAGATGTGGTCTCACTAGGGCTGTACAGGAGTTTGGACATTCTCCGCGTGACCGCGTGGGTTTTCTCTGGGTGCTCTGGTTTCTGCCCACATCAACTTTTGTAGCTTAGTTGGCTTCCGTAATTTGCCTCTAGTGTGTAGGATGCAAAAGTGAGATAACACAGATCTAGTGTATAATAATCGATGGTTGGCGTGGGCTCGATGGGTCAAAGGGCTTCTTTCCACGCTGTATCTCTGGATTAAACTTTAAAAAATGTGGATTTATTAAAAGGAAAAGGAAAAGAATCATATCAGGCATAGGGGCAGAAACGGCAGCTTGCATCTTACTTCCTCCTCCCTATTAGTCATCAAACCATAAGATGAAATCTAGGTTTCAGCTCACAATAATGCAGAAGACAGACTCATGACCAAAGGGTTTACTAAAATTCCTGCATAAACTGTTCATTGTTAGCCAATTGCAATCCATTACAAATATCTGTAATCTGACGAGAAAAAAAAACTATTGGCAATGGAGCAGGAAGTAAGGTTTTGCATCATGTGACTACATTTCGGCAGAGTACAGCAGTTGCATTTTAAACCCCGGTTTAAACACACGTTATAAAAGCCAATTGTGGCCATAGTGGTCTTGAAGACCATGGGGTGAAAGAAAAAGATATGGTAGAATATAAAATGGATTTGTCACTTGCTCTGTACATTCACACAAATGTAAGATCTGCCTGGACAAGATGCATGTCGTCCAGAGATGCTACCTGACCCGCTGAGCTCCAAGATGTCTCATTGGCGCACAGTGGCACAGCGGTAGAGTTGTTTCCTTACAGTGCCAGAGACCCAGGTTTCCTTCCACATCCCCAAAATGAGCAGGTTTGTAGGTGAATTGGCTTCTGTCAACAAATTGTCCCTCGTGCGGAGGATAGTGCTCGTGTAAGGTGATGACTGGTCGGAGCGGGCTTGGGGTCTTTTTCCGCATTGTAACTCCAAACACTAAACAACAGATTAAAGTGCTAAAAGAGAAGATATATATTAAAGTATAGATTTCAATTTGGCACAAAGTAAAGTGTTAGAAACAGTTGCGAAAGATTCCTGGGAGAATATCTGAAGCTCAGGGGGAGATCTGCCATAGATTTCAAAGGGAAGTTCAGCACAGGAACAGTGACAGTGGTGTTTAAAAGGCTTTCAGACAGGCACATAGATATACAAGGGGTGGAGAGATATGGATCACGTGCAGGCAGAGGAGGTTAGTTTAAGCTGGCATTATGTTTGGCGCACACATTGTGGGCCAAAGGGTCTGTTGCTGTGCTGAGTTTCTATGTCCCATATTGTAAAACACTAATTTCTCCACGTGTTCTACTGTTGAATGACAAATACAAATGTGTGCATCCTTGAAGGATACTGTTGTACATTGTTCATATCTGGCCTGACAAACAATTGTCCATACATTTTTTTTTTAAGTTAAAAAAAACACATAATGCAAAAGTTCCATGATCCAAAGTGCATGCAGAGTGAATCTTACTTAAGAAGGGTGCAGATGGAGTTTCAGAATTAGTCTCTATGTTCTGCCTGAATCATCATTTGCTTGACCAATAACCCACGGAATTACATCCGCAATAATTACTCAATCAGCTCATCCCATGTCTCTGACTTCACCATTTACATCACTGATCACACTTTGGTCTCTCGCTATGACTCAACAAAACCATACTTGCTGTGTGACAACTATTTGATGAGAAGCGCGAGTAAAGATTTCAATTTCTTCTTAATTTATGTTCTCCACTAAATCCATAGACTGTAACAATCATCTCCACAAAGATTAGCAAACACTAAAACAGAAGATGATTGGAGCATTGAGTAGAAGAGTCAGAACGTCATGATGCAGTTTTTGAGGACGTGGTCTTTAGACTTTAGAGATACAGGTCCTTCGGCCCATCGAGTCCATGCTGACCAGCAACACTACCACTTTTCTATGCAGTAGGAACAATTTTACCGAAGCCAATTAACCTACAAACCTGCACATCTTTGGAGAAACTGGAGTGTCCTGGAAAGCCCCTCGTGATCACAGGGAGAACGTATAAACTTTGTACAGACAGCACTTGTAGACAGGATCGAACCTGGTTCTCTGGTGCTTTGAGGCAGCAGCTCCACCACTGTGCCACCCTACACTTTGACACAAAGTGCTGGAGTAACTCAGCGGGTCAGGCAGTATCTCTGGAGAACATGGATCGGGGATGTTTCGGGTTGAGACCCCTCTTCAGCTAGGGTCCGCAGAGTTACCGCTGAGGTACTCCAGCACGTTGTGCATGTGCAGTTCCTTGTGTCTCCTTTCTAGGACTTACGCGCATTATGCACAGTTCTGGACACTTCATCACAGGAAGGAAGTGGAGGCTTTGGAGTGGATGCAGAAGAGGTTTACCAGAATGATGCCTGGATTAGAGGGTCTTACCCATGAGGAGAGATTGGACAGACGTGGATTGTTTTCTCTGGAGCATCAGAGGCTGAGGGGAGACCTAATAGAAGTATATAACATTATGTGAGTTATAGATAGGGTAGACAGTCAGAATATTTTTTCCAGGGTGGAAATGACAAAGAATAGAAGGCATAATTTTAAGGTGAAAGGGGCAAAGTTGAAACGGATGTGCGGGGCAAGTTTTCTTTTAATCAGAGGGTAGTCAGGACCTGGAATGCGCTGCCAGGGTGGTGGTTGAGGCAGATACTAAAGGAGGCTGTTAATAGGCTTTTAGATAGGCACATGGATATGCAGGGAATGGAGGGATATGAATCGCATACAAGCTGATGAAATTAGTTGTTTATCTTGACATCATGTTCAGCACACTGTTGGCCGAAGGTCCTGTTCCTGTGGTGTAAAGTTCTATGCTCTATGTGTTTTCTATGTTCTAGGTATATCATGAGGTTCCAGTTTTAACACAAGATGTTATTATGTAAGCCAAGTGCGGTATTAGTACAGAACAAGCTGTGAGAGTGGATAAGGTTAAGGTTAGGAAAGAATAATCCACTAAAGATTTATACCAAGAGGCACGGTGGCCCAGTGGTAGACATGCTGCCTCACAGCGCCAGAGACCTGGGCTCAATTCTGACAATGCGTGCTGTCTGTATGGAGTTTGTACATTCTCCCTGCGCCCGTGTGGGCTTTCTCCATGTGCTCCAGTTTCCCCTCACACTCAAAAGATATATAGGTTGGTAGGCTAATTGGCTTGGTAACATTGCAAATTGTTCCATGCGTGTATGATAGTGTTAGTGTACGGGGATGGCAGGTCGGTGCGAACCTGGTGGGCCTGTTTGGACGGGGGTGCTCACTGGTCGGCATTGACTCGGTGGGTCAAAGGGCCTATTTCCACGCTGTATCTCTCAACTGAAATAAAAAGGATCAGGAATGAAGGAATCACAGGTCCCTTTGCCAGAACCACTAGCTTATCTGGGGTGGAAGATTGCAACCTTCACGTGGTCCGCCCTGTTTCGGCTAATGCAACCAACTCAGCGTGCACAAACGGAAGATCAAATAGAACAAGTTGTCCAACAACTTTAGGCTGTGCACGCCACACAAAAGACTAACTTATCTGCTTCTAACACAATCTGAACTTAGTAACTAAATGCAAATTTCAATGGTAGTAGATTCAGAAAAGGCAGCTAAGAAATTTATTAGACAAAATATATAATCAGCCAGAACCTTGATAGATGAATTAGTAACTTAAATACAGTGCATTTAAACAGCAGTGAAAAGGGAAGCCTCGTGACATGTCAAATGCTCAACATGTTCTATCAACGTAGAAGGTGGACAACAATGCTGGAGAAACCCAGCGGGTGTGGCAGCGAAGGACTAGGTGGTCTCAGGTCGAGAACCTTCTTCAGACTGATGTCGGGGGGGGGAGAGGGAAAAAAGGAAGAGGCGGACACAGTAGGCTGTGGGAGAGCTGGGAAAGGGTGGGGGAGGAGGGAGAAAGCAGGGACTACCTGAAATTGGTGGTCAATGTTCATACCGCTGGGGTGTAAACTACCCAAGCAAAATATGAGGCGCTGTTCCTCCAATTTGCGCTGGGCCTCACTCTGGCAATGGAGGAGGCTCAGGACAGAAAGGTTGGATTCAGAATTTGAGACGTAGTTGAAGTGCTGAGCCACCGGGAGATCAGGTTGGTTATTGCGAACAGGGCAGAGGTGTTGGGCGAGTTGGCAGTTGACACCTGGAACAGCGGATACAGTAGATGAAGTTGGAGGAGGTGCAGGTGAACCTCTGCCTCACCTGGAAAGACTGCTTGGGTCCTTGGATGGAGTCAAGGGGGAGGTAAAGCGACAAGTGTAGCATTTCCTGCAGTTGCAAGGGAAAGTGCCAGGGGAGGGGGTGGTTCGGGTGGGAAGGGACAAATTGACCAGGGAGTTACAGAGGGAGCGTTCTCTGCGGAAAGCAGAAAGGGGACGAGATGGGAAGATGTGGCCAGTGGTGGGATCCAGTTGGAGGTGGCTAAAACGTCGGAGGATTATCGTTATATGTGACGGCTGGTATGGTGGAAGGTGAGGACAAGGGGGACTCTGTCCTTTTTACAAGTGGGGGATGGGGAGTGAGAGCGGAGCTGCGGGATATAGAGGACACCCTGGTGAGAGCCTCATCTATAGTAGAAGAGGGGAACCCCCCGTTTCCTAAAGAATGGGGACATCTCCGATGGCCTGGTCTGGAACACCTCATCCTGGGTGCAGATGCGACGGAGACGGAGGAGTTGGGATTAGGGGATAGAGTCCTTACAGGAAGCAGGGTGGGAAGAAGTGTAGTCTAGATAGCCATGGGAGTCAGTGGGTTTGTAGATGTAGAGATCACTGCAGAAAGCCAGTGCAGTGTTGGGCCATTTATTCAAGACAGTGTAATACATATCAGCGGAAGTGACTGTTGATGATTTACAGTACGGTGGTCTGGCCAAACCACACCCACCGCCACACACACGTCTGGTTGCAGAGCAACAGGAAGTCCAAGCATTGCAAAGCTGGTCTTTAATAGAGTCATAGTCATACAACACGGGCCCCACTTACCCATGCCGACCAATATGCCCCATCTACACTTGTCCCCATTTCATCCATATCCATACTAAACCTTTCCTATTCATGTACCTGTCCAAAGGTCTTATAGTACCTGCCTCAACGACCTCCTTTATCTTACACCATTGTTATAATGACCGCATTAAAGGCTGACTTAAAAAGGATTATACAGCAAGGCACCCACTAAGTTTTCAAAGAGTTAAATTTACAAGTTTTCTTCTCAGCAATTATAAAGCATCACAAACACTGGGCCAAGTAATGACCTGTGATTAAGGAAGGTGGTGAATGGGTCATGGGACTTAACAAAGGTGAACTCAATTACTTTATTTTCATCATTCAATTATCCTAAATCTCTAAATAGGCATCATTAGTTAGATTTACCCAACATCAGCAGTTGTGGTGTGACCAAATAATCTGCTCAAGAAATTTGTCGCGTTTCATAATGCTTCCATTCTTCTAGATATTGAATTCCTTTTTATCCAGTTTCGAAAGCTGTGCACTCTAAATTGCTTCCCCCCCTGGTTTTACAGACAGAAATTTAAAGATATATTTTACTTTCATATGCTGACATCTGTTTGTTGGTTTTATTGCCCAATGTTTAGTTCAGTTTAGTTTACTGTCATGTGCACTGAAATGCAGTGAAAAGCTTTTTTGCTGGGTGCTAACCAGTCAGCAGAACTACTATGCACGATTACAATCGAGCCGTCCAGTGAACATTTCTCTGAAGACATAACGTGCTGGAGTAACTCGAGGGTCAGGTAGCATCTCTGGCGAAAAAGGATAGGTGACGTTTCGGGTTGGGACCCTTCTTCAGACGATTTTTCTGTTGCTTTAATGATTGGGTAACTTTAATGCTCATTTCAATGACGTAGATTAGCCATGAGGAATGATCATTGGTTTTAAAATCCGTATGTAATCAACCCTGAAGGCAAGCATTGTGAAAATAGTGTGAAATAAGTGTTTTAATGTGCCCGACATGTCACGGGTGTAAAATTTGCTAGCTGACATTTTAATTCAAATTGTGAAAACATTAGGGGCACAAAAGTAGTTCAGCCAGTCCATCACACAAACCAGACTCCCCACCTCCGACTCCATCTACACTTCACGCTGCCTGGGAAAAGCAGCCGACATAATCAAAGACTTGTCCCGTCCCGCTCATTCATTCTTCTCCCTGCTCCTGTCCGACAGAAGCTTGAAAGCGTACACCACCAGACTCAGGAACAGCTTCTTCCCCACAGTAGTTATCAGGCTTCTGAATGGTCCTTCCATAAGCTAGGGTACTGTCCGATACTACCCCACTGCGGACATTGGACTTTGTCCATGGAACTGATGCGCTACAATGGTGAGAACTATAATCTGCACTCTGTATCTTCCCCTTTGCTCTACCCATTGTACTTCAGGTTGTTTTGATTGTACACCTGGTATATTGAATAGTGTACAAATCAAGACTTTCACTGTAACTTGGTACACATAACTAAATAAATCATAAACTTAAGCCCAAAAGCTAAGAAGGTAATCAAAAACATTGCTAATCTTTCCTAACGGCCCTGTGGACAGAGGCCTTGTTCAGTAGAATCCTGATGTTAACAAACAAAAGGTCTCCCATTTTGTTCAGCACTATTAACAACAAAGTGATCTTAGCTCATTCGTCGTGGCTCTGGAGAAGGGTCCCAACCCAAAACGTCACCTATCCATGTTCTCCAGAGATGCTGCCTGACCCACTGAGTTATTCCAGTACTTTGTGTCTTTTTGTGTATTAACCAATATCTGCATTTCCTTGTTACTACACTCATACATGTTTTTGCAGGAAATACCTTCTGACCACGGTTCACTGAGTCATTTAGCCTGAGGACTGTCTTGTTCAAACAAGCCTTTAATAACAGAGATTTGCTCCAGTTCAAAATAAAATGTACACTGCATTTTAGTAATATTTCTTATGAAACATTGTCAATTTTCTTTTGCTTGTGTAAGACTTCATCTTTCTAATATTAGCAATCCTTCTTCCATATTCATTGCTTGCTGGCATAAAGGCATTTCATTATTGATTAGTTTTAGTTTAGAGATACAGCGCGGAAACAGGCCCTTTGGCCCACTGAGTCCGTGCCGACCAGCCATCACCATGTACACTCGCACTATCCTACACACTAGGACAATTTACAGTTTTACCGAAGCCAATTAACCTACAAACCTGTGCGACTTTCGAGTATGGGAGGAAACAGGAGCACCCGAAGAAAACCCACGCGGTCAAAGGAAGAACAGGCAAACTCCATACAGACAGCACCGGATCGAATCTGGGTCTCTGGCGCTGTAAGGCAGCAACTCTATCGCTGTACCACCTGCTACCTTTGGCTTAGTCCATCATCATAACTACACAGCTGATAGTACCTGTGAGCAGCAATGAAGCAGGGAGCGGTATGTCACTGGAAAATGTTCCAACACATGCCCTTTGTTCCTACACATGCAGGTGCATGAGAGTCTATGCAATGTATCCACTTCAAATCGTAATCGTACTCAAAAGCAGAAGAGTGGAGACCTACTTGTCTCGATTTTCTGATACGTTTCAACATTTATTTTGCCCATTTGAACTTGATTGGAAATGAAATTAAGATCTTACCGACAATACTGCTCAATAGTGTGCCTTTGGGCTCAAGAACGTAGTACACAGCGTAGGATCAGGCCCTTCAGCCCACAATGTCCTCGCTGAACTTGATGCCAAGTTAAACTAATCCTATGCACGGCATCCATATCCCTCCATTCCTTGCATATCCATGTGCCTATCTAAAAGGCATTCTAAGTAGTACCAGAGAATGGTCAACCAAGCTGTTGTTGAGGCTGAGGATAAAGATGTCGAAGGCTAGCAAGAACTAGTGGTTCCAATGAGGTCTCTTATTTCTGTACGCTTGCCTTCATTGGGCGGAGAATTGGGTACAACAGGCAGGAAGTTGTGATACAGCCCCATACGACATTGGTTAGGCAGCATTTGGAGTATTGTTTGCAGTTCTGGTCACCCCATTACAGGAAGGACAGGCCCATCATTGATTATTTTGCATCTGTACTCCACAATTTGAGATTTGTAATAGAAAATAATCACATGTGGTTAAAGTGTACATTGTCAGATTTTAATAAAGGCCATTTTATACATTTTGGTTTCAACATGTAGAAATGACAGCTGTGTTTATACATAGTCCCCCCCCAATTTCAGGGCACCATGATGTTTGGGACACATGGCTTCACAGGTGTTTGTAATTGCTCAGGTGTGTTTAATTGCCTCCTTAATGCAGGTATAAGAAAGGTCTCAGTACCTGGTCTTTCCTCCATCTTTCCATCACTTTTGGAAACTTGTATTGCTGTTTATCAACATGAAGACCAAAGTTGTGCCAATGAAAGTCAAAGAAGCCATTATGAGTCTGAGAAACAAGAATAAAACTGTTAGAGACATCAGCCAAACCTTAGGCTTACCAAAATCAACTGTTTGGAACATCATTAAGAAGAAAGAGAGCACTGGTGAGCTTACTATTCACAAAGGGACTGGGGAGGCCAAGGAAGATTTCCACAGCTGATGACAGAAGAATTCTCTCTATAATAAAGAAAAATCCCCAAACACCTGTCCAACTGATCAGAAACACTCTTCAGGAGTCAGGTGTGGATTTGTCAATGACCACTGTCCGCAGAAGACTTCATGAACAGAAATACAGAGGCTACACTGCAAGATGCAAACCACTGGTTAGCCGCAAAAATAGGAGGGCCATGTTACAGTTTGCCAAGAAGTGCTTAAAACAGCAACCACCGTTCTGGAAAAAGGTCTTGTGGACAGATGAGATGAAGATTAACTTATATCAGGGTGATGGCAAGAGCAAAGTAAGGAGGAGAGAAGGAAAGGTCCAATATCCAAAACATACCACCTCATCTATGAAACACGGTGGTGGGGGTGTTATGGCCTGGGCATGTATGCCTGCTGAAGGTACTGGCTCACTTATCTTCATTGATGATACAACTGCTGATGGTAGTAGCATAATGAATTCTGAAGTGTATAGACACATCCTATCTGCTCAACTTCAAACAAATGCCTCAAAACTCATTGGCCAACGGTTCATTCTACAGCAAGACAATGATCCCACACATTCTGCTAAAGCAACAAAGGAGTTTTTCAAAGTTAAAAAATGGTCAAATCCTGACTGGCCAAGTCCACCACTCGATCTGAACCCAATTGAGCATACGTTTTATATGCTGAAGAGAAAACTGAGGGGGACTGGCCCCCAAAACAAGCATAAGCTAAAGATGGCTGCAATACAGGCCTGGCAGAGCATCACCAGAGCAGACACCCAGCAACTGGTGATGTCCATGAATCGCAGACTTCAAGCAGTCATTGCATGCAAAGGATATGCAACAAAATACTAAACATGATTATTTTCATTTACATGACATTGCTGTGTCCCAAACATTATGGTGCCCTGAAATGGGGGACAATGTAAAAACACTGCTGTAATTTCTACACGGTGAAACCAAAATATATTAAAATGGCATTTATTAAAATATGACAATGTGCATTTTAACCACATGTGATTTTTTTTCTATTACAAATCTCAAATTGTGGAGCACAGAGGCAAATAATTAAAGAAAGGATCTTTGTCCCAAACATTAAGGATATATATGACACAATGAATCCAGATATGAATTATGATTGGGCAACCTATTGAGAGAAGGTTGCCACAAGAGCCTGTGAATAGTCACTAACAATAATCACAAAGGTCACTGATCACAAAGGTATGGATGAGAGATTCAACAGATAGCTGGAGATGGATGGGATTACAAAAAGGGAGACAGCCTTAGGATGGGAAGGAAATTGCATTGGCAGCTGAGCAAGAACAAGCAATTTATGTTGCATCACTTCACCTGAGCAGTTCTGTGTTGTTCCTGGTTCGTATTATTCACCTGCAAGCAAAACTTCCAACTCTGCACTACTTCATAAATCCTAAATATTTAAAGGCTCCATACTGTGCAGCTGGGCGGAACAGTGGTGCGGTTGGTAGAACTGCTGCCTCACAGCTCAAGAGACCCGGGTTCGATCCTGACCTCAGTGGAGTTTGTACGTTCTCCCTGTGACCGCGTTGTTTTTCCTCTGGGTGCTCTGGTTTCCTCCCACATACCAAAGACCTGTGGGTTTGTAGGTTAATTGCCTCTGTGAATTCCTCCTGAATGTGCAGGGGGTGGATGAGAAAGTAGGATAACACCAGAACTAGTGTGAATGGGTACTCAATGGTCAGCATGGACTGAGTGGGACGAAGGGGCTGTTTCAGGGCCAGCAGTATATCTAAAGTTTTAATTCCGTTTAGTTTAGAGATACAACGTTGGAACAGGCCCTTCTGCCCACCAAATCTTCGCCAACCAACAATCACCCCATATACTAGTTCTGTCCTATACACTCGGGACAATTTACAGAGACCAATTAACCTACAAATGCACACATTTTTGGAATGTGGGAGAAAACCCACGTGGAACGTACAAACTCCAAACAGACAGCACCCGTAGTCAGAATCAAACTCAGTCTCTGGCGCTATAAGGCAGCAGCTTTACTGCTATGCCACTGGGCCGCCCAAACACGAAATTAAACATATGCTTTAACATCGGGAGAAGAATAAAGTACAGGGGAGAGACAAGACTTTGCCTTCCATCATAGTGAGGCGGTGTTTGGAGATTCACTGTAATGGATGTCTGTGTAAATTGTGTTCATTGTGTGTCTTAGTTCTTTTTTCTTGTTCGTATGACTGCAGAAACGAAATTTTGTTTGAACTTAGGTTCGAATGACAATAAACTGTATTGTATTGTATTGTTGTGTATACTCCAGCCCACCATGGCTTGAACACAAATACTGTTTGAACAGAACCGCATTTTGTACATTTGTGGGTTCATTTTGTAGACTCAGAACACATAACAGTTTATTCTTTGGATAGGACAGAATAAGGGTCATACTGGGCCCCAGTCTTTCATTAACATGCATAATATCATCAACAGTAAATTATTATCAACAGAAATGTAACCAAATAGTTCAAGAATCTGAAAGAAGCAACGAGATTAGTTGTTTTTTTCCTGCCTATCGTTTTTATGTGCAAAATTACAAGTACCACATATTTAAATAAAGACCTTTCCCCTACTTACAGTATTAGTTCACAATGACACTGTAATAGTGAATAGCATTGTACAATTGGATTGAATTGATTCTTTACAGAAATTCTTGAGAAGTCTCTTTAACATTGCCTGTATAATTATCAGTACTTTTATTGATGAGGACTGGAACCTAATTGCAAACAGACTTGTTCAGGGAAATATGACAGGCTACAAGTTTAAAAATGCTAAAAACCCAATTGAATGATGGAAATAAATCCTTTTTTACGCCTCTTATTGTGAATCAAAACATAGACTGTGTTATTACATATAAAATGCTAGCAAGGTATGTTATATTTCAACGACCTGAAATGTAGAAGTAGAATTGTTGGCAGTACCCTGCATGGCATAAACCCTCTACTATTTTCACCCTTTCCATTGCCTTATACCAAATCTTGGAAGTAGTTATTTGCCCATTGAAGTAACACTAATGAGCCAACATCCTTGCGACAAATTCTACTTTTCTTTCCTTTTACTTTGGCACAGTTTTAAAGTATAGTGTTAAAAATAAGAGAATGTGGCAAATTAATGGAATTACTAAAAATATGATGGGTGGTGGGTGTATGGGACAATCTGCCAGGGGAGGTAGTTGAGGCAGATACAATAAAAACACTTAAAGAACATGGATAGGTACATGGATAGGAAAGATTTTGTGGGATATGGGCCAAATGATGATGCCTCTTGGATGATCGCATTGGACGAGTTGGGCTGAAGGGCCTGTTTCCATGCTGTATGACTCGATGAAGGAAAACAAAAATAAAAGCTGGAACTGAAGGAAACAAAAACAAGTCAACAATGTCAGGATTCTTGGCATCTACTTTTCATTCTACCCTGGTTGACCTGGTATATATTTTAGTACCTCAAGGCCCTGAGATAAAGGGAGAGGTTGAGCAGGCAAGGAATTTATTCCTTGGAGCGCAGGAGGATGAGGGGTGATATTACCGAGGTGTATAAGATTATGAGAATAGATAAGGTAAACACACAGAGTCTTTTACCCAGAGTAGGGGAATCAAGAATGTGAGGACAGTTTAAGATGAGGGGGGGGGGGGTGGGGGGGGGGGAAATGTTTAATAGGAACCTGAGGGGCAACTTTTTTTTTCACAGAGGGTGGTGGGTGTATGGAATGAGCTGCCAGAGGAGGCACTATCACAATGTTTACATTTTATTTGGGGAAGATAGGTTTCGAGGGATATGGGCCAAATGCAGGCAGGCGGGACTAGTTAGAAGAGGCATGTTGGTCGGTGTGAACAGGTTGGGCTGAAGGGCCCATTTCCATGCTGTATGGCCATATGACCTGCTCTCTGATCAAATCACTTTTTCACTGAATTTTTTGATTACAAGATGCACGTGGCACAAAAGGTTGTAAGAAAAAGGCCTAACTTTTAAACACGTTCTTTAGCGGGCAAAGTGAACTGATGAATTAAGTAAGGAAGGAAGGAAGGAAGGCTGGCTGCAAAACCACAAGGGAAACATGTCAACCATGCATTCCTGCTTGATGTGTATTTTGGCAATTTGTACATATGCAGCCCATGGTTTAATAGGTGAAAAATCTCACAGTCTGCCTGGGCGTGACAAGCACAATAATTGTTGAGGTACTTGCCTTAAGAAAGAACCGTTGGAAAATATCAACCCCCCACCCACCCAAACCTACCGGACCACCCACCACCTCAATCTATTTACATCATATGCTGGCACTGGACATTGAAAATGGCGCCAAAACCAGGCGACTATTGCATCCCGTCTCCAGCGACTATTTCTGTAGGCTTTATTCTAATTAGGAATTGTGCTTAGGGATGGCGACACTACACTGAACTGTGCAAAAATAAAAAGAATTTTACCGTGCGTTTGTACACCTGACAATTAAGCACCATTGGCCATTGATGGTTGGTGAGGTATTCACATTAAGCGAGAACAATTGGAAAATGTCACTCCCCCCCCCCCCACACACACCATTGCAACCATCATCTCAGTCTATTTACACCCAGATAGAACGAGGCCGGCGGGAATCCCGTACTCATGAGCTCCGAGGATGTTGCCCGGATTATCGTCAAAGAAAATGTGAGGTTTGATTTGATCTAAGATGGGGCCTTTTGGGGAGCCGGCCATGAAGAAGGCTTCGTCGATCTGCAGTCCCCAGTGGCGCAGGGTATTAATGGCTCGTACACCCAACTCATTGCTACTCCTCGCTGTCACCAGGTACGTGCAGATTGGGTCATCCTCCGGGGAAAACTTCTTCTTCATCTCCCCAAGTATCATGGCAAACACTTTGAATGGGCCCTGTCAACAAGAAAGGCCGAAGGATCAGTGGGTGACAACTTCATAATGGCCCTAACCATATAACCATATAACCATATAACAATTACAGCACGGAAACAGGCCCTCTCGGCCCTTCCAGTCCATGCCGACCATTTGTTTTCCCTAGTCCCATCTACCTGCACTCAGACCATACCCCTCCATTCCCTTCACGTCCATATACCTATCCACTTTACTCTTAAATGTTAAAATCGATCCTGCCTCCACCACTTCTGCTGGAAGCTCATTCCACACAGCCACCACCCTCTGAGTAAAGAAGTTCCCCCTCACGTTACCCCGAAACCTCTGTCCCTTAATTCTCATGTCATGCCCTCTTGTTTGAATCTTCCCTACCCTCAATGGGAAAAACGTATCCACGTTAACTGTCTATCCCTTTCATCATTTTAAAGACCTCAATCAAGTCCCCCCTTAACCTTCTGCGCTCCAAAGAATAAAGACCTAACTTGTTCAACCTTTCTCTGTAACATAGTTGCTGGAGCCCTGGCAACATTCTAGTAAATCTCCTCTGTACTCTCTCTATTTTGGCCCTGTCCCACGGTACGAGTTCATTCCAAGAGTTCACCAGAGTTTGCCCTGATTCAAACTCGGAGATTTATGGCAATGGCCGCTCTTCGGTACTCGGGGCTCTCGTGGACATTTTTCAACATGTTGAAATATCGTCACGAGTCTTCCCGAGCTTACCTGCCATTAGCGAGTCTTCCCGAGTACCCGCCGTTAGCGTTACGAGCCGCGAGCTCCGACGTACCCGCTATGATCATTCTCCGTGCTTACCACGAGTTTGAACTCGGGAGAGCTCTTGGAATGAACTCGTACCGTGGGACAGCGCCACTAGTCACAGGAGCAGAATTAAGCAGACTACAAGTAGACTTTAGATACAGCGTGGAAACAGGCCCTTTGGCCCACTGTTTTGTTTAGTTTATTTATTGTCACGTGTACCGAGGTACAGTGAAAAGCCTTTGATGCATGCAAACCAGTCAGCGGAAAGACAACACATGATTACAATCGGGCCATTCACAGTGTACAGATACATGATAAAAGGAATAACTTGAATAACGTGTAGTTTAAAATAAAGCCTGTAAAGTCCAATCAAAGATTGTCCGAAGGTCTCCAATGAGGTAGATTGTATTTCACGTAGTATTCCGCGCAGACCAGGGATCACCCCATACTCGAACACTATCCTACATACCAGGGACAATTTAAAATTTACAGATGCCAATAAATCTACAAAACCGACACGTCTTTAGAGTGTGGGAGGAAACTGGAGTACCCGGAGAAAACCCATGCAGTCTCAAGGAGAATGTACAAATTCTGTACACACATCACCGATAGTCAGAATTGAACCCCGGGCTCTGATGCTGTGAGGCAGCAAGTCTACCGCTGCGTCGCCATGCAGCCCTTTCCTCTCCCAAACAGAAGAGCAAGCTGTCGTTGAAATAAAAATAAATAATAGGAACTCGGGTATGATAAGAGATTTAGATACAAGGAACTGCAGATGCTGGTTTGCAACAAAAGACAAAGTGCTTGAGTAACTCAGCAAACTTTGGAAAAGGTGCAGAGGAGTTTGGCAGAATGAGTTCTGGATTGGGGAGCATTAGTTACTGGGCTCATTTATCTGGAAGGGGAGACCCGATAGAAGTATATAAAATTAGGAGAGGCATGGACAAGGTAGACTAACAGAATGTTTTCCCCAGGATGGAAAACCCAAACACTAGAAGGTATAATTTTATGATTTGAGCGGCAATGTTTAAAGGAGATGTGCGCGGCAATTTTTTTTTACAACAGAATGGTGGGTGCCTGGAACGCACTGCTATGGGTGGTGGTGGATGTAGATACGACAGTGGCAATTAGAAACATAGAAAAATAGGTGCAGGAGTAGGCCATTCAGCCCTTCAAGCCAGCACCACCATTCAACATCCGGTGAATTGCCCTCCACTGTCTTCTGTGGCAGAGAATTCCACAGATTCACAACTCTCTGGGTGAACATTTTTTCCTCATCTCAATCCTAAATGGCCGACCCCTTATTCTTAAACCTCATTCTTGTGACCCCTGGTTCGGGACTCCCCCAAAATCGGGAACACTCTTCCTGAACAATCCCATAAGAATTTTATGTTTTTTAAGATCCCCTCTCACCCTTCTAAATTCCAGTGAATACAAGCCCAGTCGACCCATTCTTTCATCATATGTCAGTCCCACCATCCCGGGAATTGACCTGGTGAACCTACGCTGCACTCCCTCAATAGCAATAATGTCCTTCCTGAAACTAGGAGACCAAAATTGCACACTATACTCCAGGTGCTGTCTCAACATGGCCCTGTACAACTGCAGTAGGACCTCCTTGCTTCTAAACTCAAATCCTCGCGCAATGAAGGCTAACATGCCATTAGCTTTCTTCACTGCCTGCTGTACCTGCATGCTTACTTTTAGTGACTGGTAGAATAACACCCAGGTCTCGTTGCACCTCCCCTTTTCCTAATCTGACACCATTCAGACAATCTGCCATTCTGTTCTTGTCACTAAAGTGGATAACCTCACATTTATCCACATTATACTGCATCTGCCATGCTTCTGCCCACTCACCCAATCTATCCAAGTCACCCTGCAGCCTCATAGCATCCTCATCGCAGCCCACACTGTCACCCAGCCTTGTGTCATCCGCAAACTTGGAGATGCCACATTTAATTCCCTCATCTAAATCGTTAATATGTATTGTAAATAACTGGGGTCCCAGCACCGAGCTTTAACGCACCCCATTAGTCACTGCCTGCCATTCTGAAAAGGGACCCGTTAATTCCTACTCTTTGCTTCCTGTCTGCCAACCAGCTCTCTATCTAGGTCAATACCCTATCCCCAATACCATGTGCTCTAATTTTGCACACTAATCTCTTGTGTGGGACCTTGTAAAGCTTTTTGAAAGTCCAGATACACCACATCCACTGGCTCTCCCTTATCCATTCAACTTGGTACATCCTCAAAACGTTCCAGAAGATTAGTCAAGCATGATTTCCCCTTTATAAATCCATGCTGACTTTGACCAATCTGTCACTGCTTTCCAAATGCGCTGCGATAACATCTTCCCCACTACCGATGCAAGGCTAACTGATCTATAATTCCCTGTTTTCTCTCTCCCTCCTTTCTTAAAAAATGGAGTTACTCTGACTACCCTCCAGTCCACAGGAACTAATCCAGAGTCGAGAGAATATTGGAAACTGATCACCAATACATCCACGATTTCTAGAGCTACTTCTTTAAGTACTCTGGGATGCAGACCATCAGGCCCTGGGAATTTATCTGCCTTGTCCCAGCAGTTTACCTAACACCATTTCCTGCCTAATGTGGATTCCCTTCAGTTCCTCCCTCCCACTAGAACCTCGGTCCCCTAGTATTTCTGGGAGATTGGTTCTGTCTTCACTAAGGAAGACACAAACAAAGTACTCCTGTTCTGCCATTTTCTTGTTTCCCCATTATAAATTCACCTGTCTCTGATTGTAATGGACCTACATTTGTCTTCACTATTTTTTCTCCTTTTTACAAATCTAAACAAGCTTTTAGAGTCAGCTCTATATATTCCCCCCAAGCTTTCTTTCATGCTTTTTTCCCCCTCTCAATTAACTCCTTTGTCTTCCTCTGATGAGTTCTAAATTTCTCCCAGTCCTCTGGTTTGCTGCTTCCTCTGGGCAATTTATATGCCTTTTCCTTGGATATCGTTACCCACTGTTGCGACGTCTTCCCCATTTTATTTTTTCTCCAGACAGGGATGAACAATTTTTGGAGTTCATCCATGCGGTCTTTAAATCTTTGCCATTGCATCTCCACCGTCAACCTTTTAAGTATAATTTGCCAGTCTATCCTAGCCAATTCCCCTCTCATACCTTTAAAGTCTCCTTTCTTTAGGTTCAAGACCCTAGTCTCTGAATTAACCGTGTCACTCTCCATCTTAATGCAGAGTTCCACCATATTATGGTGACTGTTGCCTAAGAGGCTCTGCATTACAAGATCGCTAACTGTCTAGGATGGCCTGCCCTCTAGTCGGTTCTTCTACATATTGGTTTAAAAAACCAACCCTTACACGCATCCCTAATTTCCTGCTTGATGCTATCCCCAACCTCCCTACTGCTGTTTGGTGGTCTGGATACAACTCCAACAAGCATTTTCTGCCCTTGGCTATTTCGCAGTTCTACCCATACTGTTTCTACAACATCCAAGCTAATGTCTCTCCTTGCTATTGCGTTGATCTCCTCTTTAACCAGCAATGCCACCCCACCTCCTCTTCCTTTTTGCCTATCCTTCCTGAATATCGAATACCCCTGCATGTTTAGCTCCCAGCCTTGGTCACCCTGGAGCCATGTCTCCATAATTCCAACTACATCCTATTCCTTTAACTGCTAACTGCACATTCAATTCATCCACCTTATTGTGAACGCTCCTCACATTAAGGCACAAAGTTTTCAGGTTTGTTTTTCTTATCCTCGTTTTGTCTGTCCTCCTTTTATGGCCCTCTTTGTTTCCTTGAATTGGTTTCCATACCCCTTCCATGTTAGTTTAAACATGACCTTTCCTACACTCGCTTTCCCGTTAACTGCACGCATACGCTTCCATGTTGTTGACTCCACCCCCCCCCCCCCCCCCCCCCCCCCCCCCCCCCCAGAGATAACCACCCCAGAAGTCCTGCTTTTCAGCCTCCTACCTAGTTTTCTATACCCACGTTGCAGAACCTCCTTCCTCTTCTTACCCACATCATTTGTGCCTACATGCACAACAACTTCCGGCTGCTCACCTTCCCTGGAGGATGTTCTGAAGTCGGTTTGCGACGTTTTGGACCCTGGTACCAGGGAGGCAACACACCAAGCACGTGTCTCGCCTGTCGCCACAGAATCTCCTGTCCGCACCTCTGACACCCACCACGATCGAGCCTCAGCGCCAGGATTCGAGTCATAGACCTGTCCGCTGCTTGGACTGGAAGCATTCTCTGCCCCAACAGCTCCCACGAGGGTATACCCGTTTTTAAGAGGTACTACCACAGAGGTCTCCTGCGCTTGTTTCACCTTCTTGCTTTCCATCTCTAACCGTCGCAACTCCTGCACTCTTGGAGTGAAGACCTGACAGTGGTTCCTGTCCAGGAAGCATTCGTCTTCCCGAATGGACTGCAGGTCATCCAGCTGCTGCTCCAGTTCCCTAACTCGATCCTTGAGAAGCTGCCTCTGGACACAGTTCCCACAGGTGTAGTGGTCAGTGACACCAGCAGTGCCCCTGACTTCCCACACCCTGCAACAAACGCACTGCAATAACATTCCTGCCATCACAATTTTAAATATTTAAATTAAACACACAACTAGCCTCCTAGCCTCAGCCTCCTCGCCTAGACTCTTGAGCTAAAGACTTACACTTTAACTCTCCAAGGCACTTCACCTCAACAAGGTCGCTCGCAACAGGCCACTCCGCTACACCTGAACATAATTTTATCTAATCGTTCCGCTACCTTCAAGGTAATTGCCCCGGGCTGTGTCTTGGAGCTCCTTTTAAAGCTCTCGAACTCTACTCACCTAGGAGAAAGTCTTCCTTCAGCCAATCCACTCACTCGCTGATTTTTGGATAGGCACATGGATATACATGGATTGGAGAGACATGGATCACATGCAGGCGGACGTGAGATGGCCATGGCACAGACTTTGTGGGCAGAAGGGCTTCTTCCTGTGCTGTACTGTTCTATGTATAGGAAGGAGCTGCAGATGCTGATTGCTCTATATTCTATGTAAGAAGGTCCAGTCTGAAGAAGGGAACGTTGCCGGCCCATTCCCTCCACAGATGATGCTTGACCTGCTGAGCTTGTGTTTATCTTGGGATTCCAACATCTGCCATTCCTTGAAATTGGATGTGTCTATATTGCAGCTGAGCAAAGGCCTGAGGGAGGAGCTGGCCAACGTTGACTGGAAAGGGACCCTAGCAGGGTTGACAGTAGAATGGCAATGGCAGGAATTTCTGAGAATAATCCAGAAGATGCAGGATCATTTCATTCCAAAGAGGAAGAAAGATTCTAGGGGGAGAAAGAGGTGACTATGACTGACAAGGCAAGTCAAGGACAGTATAAAACTAAAAGAGAAGGCATATAACACAGCTTAGATTAGTGGGAAGTCAGAGGATTAGGAAGCTTTGAAAGAACAACAAAAGGTAGCAATAAAGGCAATACGGGGAGAAAAGATGAAATACGAAGGTAAGCTAGCAAATAATATAAAAGAGGATAGGAAGAGTTTCTTCAGTTGTGTAAAGTGTAAGAATGAGGCAAGAGTGGAAGATGGGCCACTGAAGAATGATGCAGAAGTGATTATGGGGATTAAAGAAATGGCACAGGAGTTGAATAACTTTTTTGCATCAGTCTTCACAGTGGTAGACACCAGCAATGCGCCTGAAATTAAAGAGAGTCAGGGGTGGAAGTTAGTGCTGGCTATTAATAGGGAGAAGGTGCTTGGGAAGCTGAAAGTGCTGAAGGTGCATACGTCACCTGGACCAGATGGACTGCACCCTAGGTTCTGAAAGAAGTGGCTTTAGAGATTGTGGAGGTATTGACATTGATATTTCAAGAATCACCAGAAACAGGAGAGGTCCCAGATGATTGGAAAATTGCACAAGAAGGGGAGCAAAGCAGAATAGTGGGAACTACAGGCCGATTAGTTCGACTTCGGTGGTTGGTAAGATTTTAGAGTCCATTTAAAGGATGAGGTTATGGAGTACTTAGAAGTTCACGATAAAATATGCTGAAGTCAGCATGGCTTTGTGAAGGGGAGGTCTTGCTTGACAAATTTGGTGGAATTCTTTGAAGAAATAAATAGCAGGACAAAGGAGAGTCAGTAGATGTTGTTTACTTAGATTTTCAGAAAGCCTTTGATAAGGTGCCAGTGATTAGCAGAGTTCCACAGGGATCGGTGCTGGGGCCACTACTCTTCACATTGTACATTAATGATTTGGACGAAGGGATGGAAGGCTTTGTGGCCAGGTTTGTAGATGATACGAAAATAGGTGGAAGAGCAGGTAGTGTAGAGAAAGCAAGGACCTTGCAGAAGGACTTGGACAGGTTAGGAGAGTGGGCAGAGAAGTGGCAGATGGACTATAGCATTGCAAAGTGTGGAGTCATGCATTTTGGTAGTAGGAATAAAGGCGTAGACTATTTTCTAAATGGGGAGAGAATCCAGAAATCAAAGGTGTTAAGGGACATGGGATTGCTGGTGCAGGATTCTCAAAAGGTTAACCTGCAAGTCGAATCAGTAGTAAAGAAATCAAACTGAATGCTAGCATTTATTTCAAGAGGGCTTGTATACAAAAACAGGGATGTAATGCTGAGGCTCTATAAACCGCTGATCAGGCCGCAATTGGAATATTGTGACCAAGGATGTGCTGGCTCTGTAGAGGTTCCAGAGGAGGTTTACAAAAATGATCCCAGGAATGAGTAGGTCAACCTATGATGAACGTTTGTTGGTACTGGGCCTGTACTTGCTGGAGTTTAGAAGAATGAAGATGGGGGAGGGATCTCATTGAAACATACAGAGTAGCAAAAGGATTGGATAGAGTGGATATGGAGAGGATGTTTCCGCTGGAGGGAGTGTCTAGGACTAGACGTCATAGCCTCAGAATTAAAGGACGTTCTTTCAGGAAGGAGATGAGGAGAAATTTCTTTAGAGGGTGGTGAATCTGTGGAATACATTGCCACAGAAGGCTGTGGAGGCCAAGACAGCGGATATTTTTAAGGCAGAGATAGATAGATTCTTGATTAATACAGGTATCAGCGGTTATGGGGAGAAGGCAGGAGAATGGGGTGAGGAGGGAGAGATAGATCAGCCATGATTGAATGGCGGAGTAGACGTGATGGGCCAAATGGTCTAATTCTATTCTATCACCTATGACCTTGTTTCTCTGGGATTATGGAAGGTATGGCTTAAGTGCACATGCAAAAAAAATCTCAATAATGTGAGGCAATTTTTCAAGGGATAAAATAATCCATACTTCTCCCATAGGAACGTCCTGCATCTCCTTCTCATATCTGAAGACCTCCGCGAGACCCTTCTCTCTGAACACGACATCGGTCTCATCTGAGAACAACACCGAATCTCCATCGAATGCTACCTTGAGTTGCTCCGTTGACGTAGCAGATGTTTGCTTCAACATAAGTGCTGCAGGAATGTCTGTGGAAGAGCAACACCATACTCACTGCATAAAGGAGGCACAATTTAGTTTGGTTTAGTATAGTGTAACGTGTACTGCGGTACGGTGAAAAGCTTTTGTTTGAATGCTATCCAGTCAAAGAAGACTAGGTGACGTTTCGGGTCGATATCCTTCTTCAGTCTGAAGAAGGGTCTCGACCCGAGAAGTCACCTATTCCGTTTCTCCAGAGATGCTGCCTGACCCACAGAGTTACTCCAGCTTTTTGTGTTCATCTTCAGTGTACACCAGAATCTACGGTTTCCTACACAAAAAGACTATACATGAATATAATCAAGCTGTCCGCAGAGCATAGTTTAGTGTGATATGTGCCGAGGTACAGTGGAAAGCTTTTGTTGTGTGCTAATCAGGCAGTGGAAAGATTACATAGGATTACAAAGAGCCATCCAGTGTACAGATGCATGATAAAGGTGCAAGATAAAGTCCAGTAAGATCGAATTAGAGATAGTCCGAGGGTCTCCAATGAGATAGATGGTACCTCAGGACCGCTCTCTAGTTGTTGATAGAATAGTTCAGTTGCCTGATAACAGCTGGGAAGAAGCTGGCCCCAAATCCGAAGGTGTGCATTTTCACACTTCTGTATGCAGTGGAGCTGCTGTCTCTCAGTGCTGTCTCTCGGGTTTGTCTGTGTGGAGTTTGCATGTTCTTCCTGTGACTGTGTGGATTTCCTCCAGGTGCTCTGGTTTCCTCCCCCATCCCAAAGACATGCGGGTTTGCAGGTTAATTGGCCTCTGTAAATTGCCCCTAGTGTGTAGGGAGAGGATGGGAAAGTGAGATGACATAGAATTAGTGTGAAAGGGTGATCGATGGTTGGCATGGACTCGGTGGGCCGAAGGGCCTCTTTCCATGCTGTATCTCTAAACAAAACTGGACACAATGCCCTTAAGCTTGCGTAATAAATTTGAAACGAACCATATATAAAGACTAAAAGTGCTGGAGTAACTCAGCGCGTCAGGCAGCAACACTGGAGAACATGGATATGAGACATTTCGGGTCGTGATTCTCCTTCAAGCTGATTGTCGTGGGGGGAGAACGCTGGAAGAGAGGTGGGGACGGGACAAAGCCTGATCAGTGATTGGTGAATACAGGTGAGGGAAGCTTAGATTGGCAAATGGTTGGACAGAGATGAAAAGACCATCTACAAATTAAACCCAACTCTTCTGTATCCACCTATCACTGGCCAGGCATTGTCCTGTCATCATCCCTCTTTCACCTTTATCCCCCGATGGTCCCATGGAAGCCCATCAGATCGCACCCTAATATTTATATTAATATTGGCTAATATTTTAGTTGAAATTCCTAACTTTAGCCATTCTTTCCCCGAAGCACTAACAAGCACTCTCCAAATACACTCCAAAGACGTAGTTTTGTAGGTTAATTGGCTTAGTGGAATTGCAAATTGTCCCCAGCGTGCGTGCGTGTGGGACAGCGTTACCGTGCGGCGATCGCTGGTCGGCGCAGACTTGGATTGCCGAAGGGCCTGTTTCCGTGCTGTATCTCCAAAACTAAAACAAAAGACACTTACGTCTTTTCAGTGCATTGCACACAGAGGTTTCGCACGCTGAAAGGAACAGCAATACGTTCTGAGACTTCAGGTATTCCGAAGGGTCATGTCCATTCAAGAAGCAAAATCTGCTAATGTCCAAACCTACAAAAGAAATGCAACATGTGGAGCTAAGTCTGGAATAAGGACCAACAGGAGTTAAGCTTTCGGAGTGAGATCCTGCTACTTGCTCTGTTTTTCGATTCTTATTTCTGAAGTCAGTGGATGCAAATTCAAGACTCACTACATAAGTCTATCTACCCACTACATAGACCCAAGTTTAAAATCTAAGATGTGTAAGATGGAACCGCACTTGCTGGTTTACACCCAAGATAGTCACAAAATGCTGGAGTTTTTCAGAGAGTCAGGCAGCATCTTTGAAGAGAAGGTATGGGTGACGTGTTGGGTTGGATTCCCCCCCCCCCCCCCTTGAAAGATGGTGGTGGGAGGGCAGAACCAGAGGGGGAAGAATGGATAGGGGGAGAGGGAGGGCTTTTGGTAATTATGCTATAAAGATGAACATAAAGATGACCCAGAGCAGACGAATCATGAAGCAGGGGACATAGGTTTAAGGTGATGGGAGGTATTTTATAGGAACCCAGGGCCGGATTTAGATGAAGAGAGGCCCCTCCCAATCCCCCACCCCCACAACGAGAGGAAGATGGAAGAGTCCACCAGATTGACACCGATGTGCAGCCGAGCATGGCCAATGAGATAAGGTCCGGAAAGCTGCGCTATTTATTGCCAGTGCTAGTGTCGAGTTATCGGCTTACAACACTATTATTCTGATATGGAGGGCATGGAAAATTACTGAAGTGTTGTTTAGAGACTACAGTGCGCTGTGACAGCATATGTAAGAAAGGCCTATGACAGCGTCAGAAATATTATACACCCGGCCCATACGAAGCTTTTCAAAAAGGGGGGTGGCATGGCAGGATTACAAAACTTTTATGTGAAATAAGTACCCTCAGTGCATATCATAAGCAAAGCACGAAGCTCAAAGACCCTTGCGGCTGGGCTCTGGGGTTTTAGATGCTCTCTGGTGCATTCTGAGCCTTATTTTAGAGCATTTTTGCACCAAATTTATGACCAATATTTCAGAAATAATTTTGGTTGAGTCAAGAGTAATGAGTGGTTGGAATGGGATGATTGGGATCACTGTTGTATACATTTTTTTAAATCAAGAATTGAAGCTGTCCATGTTTTAATAATCAAGTTGTACTGTAAAATGTTATGTAAAATGTTATAAAGGAGCATGCAAGCACTGCAAATAAAATTTTGCAGTAAATAAAACATTTTTTTAGAAAATATTTTGTGTGTTAATTTGATTGCCTGTTACTGTTCGACTGTGTTAGTGTGTGCACATTAAAATATGATGCAAAATGAAAGTCGCAAACTATGGAATTCATATTTTTCAGTATTGTTATCAAGGAAAAGAAAGCAGTTCCAATTGTTTGATATTATTCATATGGAGGAGAAAATATAATTGCTCTAAAACATACCTTAATTTTGCAATCTCACTAAAGATAATCCCCCTTTCTCCTTCCCCCCTCCCTCCCTCTCCATCTCTTTCTCCCCCCTTCCCCTCTCTCTATCCCCCCCCTCCCCTCCCTCTCTCTCCCCCCCGTCTCAGCCCCTCTCACGTCCCTCCCTCCGCCTCTCTCTCCCTCCCACACAGCGAGGCTCCGGCTCCACGCCGCAGACACCGCATCCTCCCCTCCCCCCCAGCCGGAGAAACGGGCACTCCCGCAACTCAATATTCCACTACTGACCTGGAGTAGACACCTAGGATCTTTTGTAGACACGAGGCATCGAGGTGATTGTGTGGAGTGCAAATGGAGATCTGAACCCACCAGGGCCCACTGCGCATGCGCGGTTAAACAGCGTCATTTTGCGTCACTACTGCGTCACCGGCTTCCCCCAACTATGCAGGCTCGGATGGTCACAATTTTTTTCCCCAAAACTTCCTGTGGGCCGGAACCAGAATTTCGGGTAATTTCCCTCAAGGTGGAAACGCTGATAGCGCTCCAATTTTTTTTTCATGATTTTTTTTACTCTGGGGAATAAAACACCTTGGCTGGAAACCCCCTAGATTTTGGGCCATAGGCTTCAGCCTATGAAGCCTATAGGTAAATCCGGCCCTGTCGAGCCCCCCCCCCCCCCCCCCCCCAGATCTCGAGGCCCTAAGCTTAAGCTTGTGAAGCTTATACGTAAATCCAGCCCTGTAGGAACCTTAGGGGTAATTTTTTTTTACTTTGTAGTTTAGGAGGCAGATACTATCACAACCCATAAAAAAACCTGGATAGGACAGGTTTGGATAGGTTTACAAGTGGGATGACATAGAACTAGTATGAACGGGTAATCAATGGTTGGCATGAACATGTGGGTCAAAATGCCTATTTCAATGCTGTATCCATGCCTAAATGAGGAGTGCAAAGGGGATACTGGAAGCAGCGCCAGACACACCGAAAGTCCGGAGGTGCCAACTCATAGTGATGTTGTAATGCAGGAAAACTCCATGCTAACCTGCAAAAACGGTGTAAAACTGACAGAAAGACACAAGGAACTGCAGATGTTGGAATCTTCAGCAACACACCAAGTGTTGTGGAGCTTCAGTGTGCCCCTCAGTCTGGAATGGGCCAGTCGGCAACAGTTCCTCCAACACTGCGTTTTGTTCAAGATTCCCGCATCTGCAGTTCCTTGTAACTGCACGAGTTGTTATACAATAGGCAGAGTTGTGTGACCTACAAATCAGCAGTCTACTGACCTATCACCTGACTGATGGTCAAGTCAAGTTGAGATTATTGTGATTTGCAGAAGTATTGCTGCCACAGAAATCTCGCTTGCAGCAGCATCACATGCACATAGACTCAAAGACAACACAAAAATACACATATTATTCATAAATTACAAATATATTCCACAGACAGTGAAATAGTGAGCAGTTTTGTGCCCATATCTGAGGATGGATGTGCTGGCATTGGAGAGGGTCCAGAGGAGGTTTAAGAGAATGATCCCATGAATGATTGGGTTAACATATGATGAGCGTTTGATGGCTCTGGATTGCAACCACTGGAGTTTAGAAGGATGAGGGCAGACCTCACTGAAACGTACCAGAATAGTGAAAGGCTAGGATAGAGTGCATGTGGAGAGGATGTTTCCACTAGTTGGAGAGTCTATTACCAGAGGGCACCCACCTCAGAATAAAAGGACATACCTTTAGAAAGTAGATGAGGAGGAATTTGTTTAAGTCTTCAGGTGGTGAATCTGTGGAATTTATTGCCAGACAGCTGTGGAGGTCAAGTCTCCACCCTCTGCCTCAGAAGGCGGTGGAGGCCGGTTCTCTGGATACTTTCAAGAGAGAGATAGATAGGGCTCTTAGAGATAGCGGAGTTGGGGGATATGTGGAGAAGGCAGGAACGGGATACTGATTGGGGATGATCAGCCATGATCACATTGAATGGTGGTGCTGGCTCGAAGGGCCAAATGGCCTACTCCTGTACCTATTGTCTAAGTCAGTGGATATTTATAAGGCGGAGATTGACAGGTACTTGATTGGTAAGAGTGTCAAGGGTTATGGGGACAAGGCAGGCTATTGGGGCTGACAGGGAAAGATAGATTAGGCATGATTGAATGGCAGAGCAGGCTTGATGGGTCAATTGGCCTACTGCTTCTATGATATGAAACTGAAGAAAAGGTCTGTGCTGTAAATAAGACATCAGTGCATGAAACAACTAGAAAACTAATCCATGGCAGTGCGAGAAGTGGTCCATAGTGTTCCATTGCTGTGGGAGGATTAGGGTTGTGTGGGTCGGTTCGAGAAACTGATGGTTGTAGGAATGTAGCTGTTCCTGAACCTGGTGGTGAGGTATGTGTTCCAAAACCACACGGTAAGGTGACTGCAGTAATCTTTCCAAAAATTAAATAATTTAACGTGCTTAAAGTTACTCGTTATTTAAAAGTGATGTGTGAAGTAAGCTCTGGAAGAATACTTCTCAACAGCTTTATATTCCTCTTCACAAAATGCGAAAGTCACGTTGCAAAAGAGGGTAAAATGCCGTCTTGTAAAAATCAATGTGTGGATGGAACATAGAACAGTATAGCAAAGGAACAGGCCCTTTGGCCCACAATGTCCATGCCGAACACGGTGCCAAAATCAACCAATCTCGCCTGCCTGCACGTGACCCATATCCCCCCCCCATTCTCTGCATAACCATGTGTCTATCATCAACACTTCTGTTGTGTTGTACTGACTCACCATAATACTTTACACTCTTAACGATCCGTACTCCTCCCCCAGCGCTGTGAGTTGATAGAAGAATAATTTGAAAGAGTTGCTTTTCTTCGGGATTCAAGCTCAGTAATCTTTCATTGACCATGTGAGTAGCCTAGAAGAGACAATAATGGGACGTAAGCTGCACTCACAAAGCGTGTATGATTACGCAACTATCATTTACTGTTATTGTAAAAATTAACTGAGTGTTCACTTAAAGTCAAACATTATTAATAAATAAAAGGCTTAGCACATCAAGTCAAAATCACACAATTAATTTGGTTAAAATGAAATACTAATTTAATTTAGTTTAGCACAGAGCAACTGCATGGAAACAGGCCCCTCGGCTCACGCCGATCATCAGTTGCCTGCTCACACTAGTTCGATGTTATCCCACTTTCTTATCCACTCCCGACACATTAGGTGCAATTTTACAGAGGCCAATTAACCACAAACCTGCACGTCTTTGGGATGTGGGGGAAACCGGAGCACCCGGAGGAAACTCACATGGCCACGGGGAGAACGTGCAAACTCCACACAGACAGACAGACAGCACCCAAAGTCAGGATGGAACCTGGTTCTGTGGTGCTGTGAGGCTGCGCCACTGAATATGATGGTGGATATTCCGAGAGGTTGTTTAAATTTTTTGTTATGATGGTACAGGGTTAATAACATTTCTTGCTGTTCTTTAAATATTACCAGGGGACCTTGAACACAAAGCACTGGAACAAACAAGCAGTGTTCCCAGTATGACAGCTCATGATGGGGAGTTCTCTAGAGAATACAACACAGCAACATTCACCTGGATCCTGAGCTCTGGATCATCCACAGGGCTCAAAAACTCTCATCTCTTTGGGACTTCACCTTTCTTAAAAACTATCACTAGGATCAGATACCTGCAGGCCTGGACAGAGTAAATGTGGAGAGGATGTTTTACCATCAATGGGAGAGTCTAGGACCAGAGGGCACAGCCTCAGAATAAAAGGACGTACCTTTAGAAAGGAGATGAGGATGAATTTCTTTAGTCAGATGGTGGTGAATCTGTGGAATTCATTGCCACAGATGTTGTGGGGGCCATGTGGAGTCAATGGATATTTTTAAGGTGGAGATTGACAGGGTCTTGATTAGCGAGGGTGTCAGAGCTTATTCGGAGAAGGCAGGAGAATGGTTTTGAGAGGAAAGATAGATCAGCCATAATTGAATGGTGGAGTAGACTTCGTTGGCTGAAAGGCCTAATTCTGCTCCAAAAACCTATGAACTGCAACACTAATTTTAAAAGTGTAATGGGCCTATCCTACTTTCACGACCTAATGCATGACCTTTTTCTACTCATGGACATTTTTCATCATATTGAAAAAACGCCCCAACCTACTTGATGCCACGAATACCTACGACTTGCATCATGACCTGCTACGACCTCGTGACGACCATGATGCGAGTATGAGTCAAGGGCAAACTTGGCAGAGGTCGTGAATTAGGTCGTGAAAGTGGGACAGGTCCTTTATATTTTAATTTTTTTAATATTTCAAATCTCAAAAAAAAATTCTGACCGTCTCCCCTGCCAATGCCACTCATAATGTTATCTACTTCCGTCAGATCTCCCCTCAAGCTATGGTGAAACAGAGAAAGAAATCCAAGTTTGTCCAAACTCTCCTAAATCTAATACCCTCTAATTGAGTTTAGTTTAGAGGTATAGTGTGGAAACAGGCCCTTTGGCCCAACAAGTCTGCAACCACCCATATACTAGTTTCATCCTGCACTCCGGGGACAATTTACAGAAGACAATTAACCCACAAACTTGCACGTCTTTGGAGCGTGGGAGGAAACCGGAGCATGCCGAGAAAATTCACGCAATCACAGGGAAAACGTGCAAACTCCACACAGATAGCACCCGTGGTCAGGATTGCGCCCTCTCCACATCCTTAATATATTGGGGACAAGATTGTCAGCAATAAATAAAACAAATTGAGTTTTAAAAAAAATCAACACTATAAAACATTGGACGTCAGAAAGAGGCTCTTGACAATTATTCAATTGGGCAACAATGCTTTTATGTTGGCATGTGAAGACAGCAGAGCAAAAAATGTTGGCACATGGGACTGAGGAAGTGAAAGATTGTGAGGCAGAGACCACATGACAATGATTAACCAAGCTTTGTCAAGACAAGTCACGAGAGTTTATTGTCATGTGTCCCAGATAGGACAATGACATTCTTGCTTGCTGCAGCACAACAGAATATTGTAGGAATAAATACAGAACAGATCAGTGTGTCTATATACCATAGAACATATATGCAGTGTGAAGTTCCTAGGACTCCACCTGTCAGATGACCTGACGTCCACGACCAACACCACAGCACTGGTCAAGAGAGCCCAGCAGCGACTACACCCTCTCCGAAGACTACGGAAAGCAGGTCTCCCCACTGCACACCTACGAACTTTTTATAGGGGGACAATCGAGAGCACATTAACCTACGGCATCACCTCCTGGTTCGGGAGCTGCAAGGCGTACGAACGGCACTAACTGGACAGGATTGTGAAGACCGCCAGGAGGATTATTGGTGCTCCACTCCCTTTATTGCTGGACATATACAGGAAGAGATGTATTAGCAGAGCCATCTCCATCATCAAAGACCCCTACCACCCATCGCATCACATATTCTCCATCCTGCCATCTTTGAAGAGGTACAGGAGCATCAGTTGCAAAACCAGCAGGATGCTCCTCAGCTTCTTCCCGCAGGCAATTAGACTGATAAATGGACTTTGCCCCCTGCCAAAGTATCGCGCACCAAACACCAACCTGGACACACTGAAGCAGAGCCATTGTCGTGCCACTGCCGATCGGAACTCGTGATATATGTACTTTTATTCTTTATTTCTATTTATTTTTTACCACACACTGAATGGACACTGGTTGAGAAACGCTTTTTCGTTTTCCGCTGGGTATGTAAATACTCAGAAAAATGATAATAAAGATATACAATACAATACAATATATACACATAAATAAACAGATAATATGTTTCTAGGCTGTGCAATATAGTTCAGAGTTTGTTTGAAGCTGTGTAATAGTCTGATTAGTCACAACAGATTGGGGGAGAGAGTGGAAGGTTGGGCAGGAACGAGGTAAGATATTAGTAGAAACATGGAACTGCAGATGCTAGTTTACCAAGGAAAGACACAAAGTGCTGGAGTAATTCAGCAGGTCAGGCAACATCTCTGGAGAGCATCGACTTGTGACTTTTCAGTTCGGGACCCTTCTTCAGAAACTAGTGACACTTGAGAGGACACATAAAACTTGCAAATCATTTCCCACTACGTTTTAAAGAAAAAGGCCAAATTAAGTGGTATGAGTAAGCGTGAGAGTAAAAAAAAAATAAGAGTGGGAAGGGCAGCACAGTGGCACAGCAGTAGAGTTGCTGCCTTACAGCGCCAAAGACCCGAGTTAGATCCTGACTATGGGTGCTGTCAGAATGGAGTTTGCACGTTTCTCTGTGACCCCGTGGGATTTCTTTGGGTGCTCGGGTTTCCTCCTACATGCCAAAGACACACAGGTTTGTACGTTAGCTGGCTTCTGTAAAAGGTACTGCAGATGCTGGAATCTTGAGCAGAACACAAAGTGCTGGAGGAACTTAGTAGGACAGGCTGCATCTGTGGGTGGAATGGACAGATAAAGTTTCGTGTCAGGACGCTTTTTCAGACACTAATAAAGGATTCTGACCCAAACCGTTACCTGTCCACTCCCTCCACATGTGCTGCCTGATCCACTAAGTTCCTCCAACACTTTGTGTTTTGTTTATCCAGAACACAGTGCATAAGAGCTTTTGAAAAAAAGGGGAACAATTTAAACTCAGGAGTGGCGTGAAGTTGCAATAGTGACCCACTATACACACTGTGGACACCCCAGATACCATTATGACTTGTCCATTTAAATATAAGTTGTTTTTTAACAATAAGGTAGCCAATATGCGGGAATAACTCAGTGGGACAGGCAACATCTCTGGAGAGAAGCAATGGGTGATGTTTCGGGTCGAGACCCTTCTTCCGACTGTTTTTAGTACTTTGTTTTTAACACTAGTTTTTACTTTGTTTTTAATGCTGTGGAGGGCATTGTAGTGTCTCAGAATTCCAATAATTGGAACTGAACAAAAGTTCATTAAAAAGTCCGTGGACAACTGAATCAAATTGAAGGGCGGCAGGGTGGCACAGCAGTAGAATTGCTGCCTCACAGCGCTAGAGACCCGGGTTAAATTCTGACTACGGGTGCTGTCTATATGGAGTTTGTACGTTCTCCCTTTGACCATGTGGGATTTCCCCGGGTGCTCCAACTCCGTCCCACATTCCAGAGATATGCAAGTTTGTGGGTTTCTGTAAATTGCCCCTGATGTAGAATGCAAAACTGGGATAACATAGAACTTGTATGTTGGCATAAACACGATGGGCCAAAGGGCCTGTTTCCATGCTGTACGTCTAAACCAAACTGCAGACAAAAATTAATGGTGCTATTCAACAGTGACTTCAGATCCAGGTAATTTACATTTAATGTCCTTAACACAAAATTCCAATTTAAGGATGGCAAATAAACAAAACAACAAGCAGAAAAGATTTCAACTGAGGAGAGAAAAAAATAGTGACGGCCAACAAAAAAAAAATCGGCTAATGGGCTAAGGGCATTGAAAGTGATATCAAACAGAAGCTAAGTGTGAAAGCTCTTTACAAACCATGACAACAAAAGAACAAACTGCCAAGGAGAAACAAGAGGTAGTCAATCAGCAAATGTCAGGCCATTCCTAACATCGGAATGGGAAAGGGAGAGCTCTTGATGAGGGGGGTCAAGATCTAATAGGAACCTGAGGGGAAACTTGCTCACTTCAAGGGTAATGAGTATATGGAACGAGCTGCCAGAAGAGGTAGTTGAGGCAGGTACTATAACAGCATTTAAACGACACGGACAGATACATGGATAGGAAAGGATGGGCCAAATACAAGCAAATTGGACTATCTTAGATAGGGTATCTTCGTCCAACTGGATGAGTTGGGCCAAGGGCCTGTTTCTGTGCTGTGCGACTCGATGAGGCTATTACAGGAATCTCACAACAGTAAAAACCTGCCAGTGTGCCACTCTGAATTAAAGTGTTGAAGGCTGGCATAGGAAGGGGGCCATGCGAGGCAACGCGAGGCATGTAGAGAACTTGCCCGGGGAGAGGCCCGGTGAGCCGTTGGTGCGAGAGGGTGGAGTTACCTGCGCTGTGAGTATAAATCTAGCGCGAGGCTTGCATTTCACAGAGGCCCGGGGAGCCGTTGATGCGAGAGGGTGGAGTTTCCTCCGCTGTGAGTATAAATCTAGCGCGGGTAAGAGCGTTGTAAAAACAAGCCTGAAGGCTTTGTGTCTCAATGCAAGGATTATTCGTAATAAGGTGGATGAGTTGAACGTGCAGATAGCTATTAATGATCATGATATAGTTGGGATCACGGAGACATGGCTCCAGGGTGACCAAGGCTGGGAGCTGAACATCCAGGGATATTCAATATTCAGGAGGGATAGAGAGAAAGGAAAAGGAGGTGGGGTAGCGTTGCTGGTTAGAGAGGAGATTAACGCAATGGAAAGGAAGGACATTAGCTTGGAGGATGTGGAATCGGTATGGGTAGAGCTGCGAAACACTAAGGGGCAGAAAACTCTGGTGGGTGTTGTGTACAGGCCACCTAACAGTTGTAGTGGAGTTGGGGATGGTATCAAACAGGAAATTAGAAATGCGTGCGACAAAGGCAAAACAGTTATAATGGGTGACTTCAAACTACATATTTTTGGAATTTTTTGGAATGTATGCGGGATAGTTATCTAAATCAACATGTAGAGGAACCAACGAGAGAGCAGGCTATTTTATACTGGGTATTGAGTAATGAGGAAGGGTTAGTTAGCAGTCTTGTTGTACGTGCCCCCTTGGGCAAGAGTGACCATAATATGGTCGAGTTCTTCATTAGGATGGAGAGTGACATTGTTAATTCAGAAACAATGGTTCTGAACTTAAAGAAAGGTAACTTTGAGGGTATGAGATGGCTAAGATTGACTGGCAATCAATTCTAAAAGGGTTGACCGTGGATACGCAATGGAAGACATTTAAAGACTGCATGGATGAACTACAAAAATTGTTCATCCCAGTTTGGCAAAAGAATAAATCAGGGAAGGTAGTGCATCCGTGGATAACAAGGGAAATCAGGGATAGTATCAAAGCAAAGGATGATGCGTAGCCAGAAAAAGCAGCATACCAGAGGACTAGGAGAAATTCAGAGACCAGCAGAGGAGGACAAAGGGCTTAATTAGGAAAGGAAAAATAGATTATGAAAGAAAACTGGCAGGGAACATTAAAACTGACTGCAAAAGTTTTTATAGATATGTGAAGAGAAAGAGATTAGTTAAAACAAATGTAGGTCCCTTGCAGTCAGAAACAGGTGAGTTGATCATGGGGAACAAGGATATGGCGGACCAATTGAATAACTACTTTGGTTCCGTCTTCACTAAGGAAGACATAAATAATCTGCCGGAAATAGCAGGTCAAAGGAGAAATTGAGTGAAATCCAGGTTAGTCGGGAAGTGGTGTTGGGTAAATTGAATGGATTAAAGGCCGATAAATCCCCAGGGCCAGATAGGCTGCATCCCAGAGTACTTAAGGAAGTAACTCCGGAAATAGTGGATGCATTAGTGATAATTTTTCAAAACTCTTTAGATTCTGGAGTAGTTCCTGAGGATTGGCGGGTACCAAACGTAACCCCTCTTTTTAAGAAGGGACGGAGAGAGAAAACGGGGAATTACAGACCAATTAGTCTAACATCGGTAGTGGGGAAACTGCTAGAGTCAGTTATTAAAGATGGGATGGCAGCACATTTGGAAAGTGGTGAAATCATTGGACAAAGTCAGCATGGATTTACGAATGGTAAATCATGTCTGACGAATCTTGTGGAATTTTTCGAGGATGTAACTAGTAGCGTGGATAGGGGAGAACCAGTGGATGTGGTGTATCTGGACTTCCAGAAGGCTTTCAACAAGGTCCCACATAAGAGATTAGTATACAAACTTAAAGCATACGGCATTGGGGGTTCAATATTGATGTGGATAGAGAACTGGCTGGCAAACAGGAAGCAAAGAGTAGGAGTAAACGGGTCCTTTTCAAAATGGCAGGCAGTGACTAGTGGGGTACCGCAAGGCTCAGTGCTGGGACCCCAGCTATTTACAATATACATTAATGATCTGGATGAGGGAATTGAAGGCAATATCTCCAAGTTTGCGGATGCCACTAAGCTGGGGGGCAGTGTTAGCTGTGAGGAGGATGCTAGGAGACTGCAAGGTGACTTGGATAGGCTGGGTGAGTAAACAAATGTTTGGCAGCTGCAGTATAATGTGGATAAATGTGAGGTTATCCACTTTGGTGGCAAAAACAGGAAAGCAGACTATTATCTAAATGGTGGCCGATTAGGAAAAGGGGAGATGCAGCGAGACCTGGGTGTCATGGTACACCGGTCATTGAAAGTAGGCATGCAGGTGCAGCAGGCAGTGAAGAAAGCAAATGGTATGTTAGCTTTCATAGCAAAAGGATTTGAGTATAGGAGCAGGGAGGTTCTACTTCAGTTGTATAGGGTCTTGGTGAGACCACACCTAGAGTATTGCGTACAGTTCTAGTCTCCTAATCTGAGGAAGGACATTGTTGCCATAGAGGGAGTGGAGAGAAGGTTCACCAGACTGATTCCTGGGATGTCAGGATTGTCTGATGTAGAAAGACTCGGTTTATACTCTCTAGAATTTAGGAGATTGAGAGAGGATCTTATAGAAACTTACAAAATTCTTAAGGGGTTGGTCAGGCTAGATGCAGGAAGATTGTTCCCGATGTTGGGGAAGTCCAGGACAAGGGGTCACAGTTTAAGGATAAGGAGAAAATCCTTTAGGACCGAGATGAGAAGGACTTTTTTCACACAGAGAGTGGTGGGTCTCTGCAACTCTCTGCCACAGAGGGTAGTGGAGGCCAGTTCATTGGCTATATTTAAGAGGGTTAAATGTGGCCCTTGTGGCTAAGGGGATCAGAGGGTATGGAGAGAAGGCAGGTACGGGATACTAAGTTGAATGGCGGTGCAGGCTCGAAGGGCCAAATGGCCTACTCCTGCACCTAATTTCTATGTTTCTAACTTACCCTGATGAATGGAAAAACAATCCCTTCCTTCAGAGGGATGTCTTCATTGCTGATCTGGTCAGTGAGAAATTCGTCAGGCCCTTCTGTCATGAATAATTCGTGCTCTTCCTCCATATCAAAGAGAGCGCGAACTGAGATGGCGATTGTTACGGCCATGGATGAGTCTTTCTGCACAGAGAGAGACGGGATGGGAAGAAAGAGACTTTAATACCTTCAATATTCACACGAAAAAAGTCCTCCCAATGCTTATCTCAGAAACATCCCATAACCTGATGAGGGAAAGGACTCAGATCACAACCTCTTTTAGTGTAGTTTAGTTTACAGATAAAGTATGGGAACGGGCACTTTGGCACACCAAGGCTGCGTCGACCAGCGATCACCGCACACTAACACTATCCTATACACATAAGGGACAATTTACAATTATACCAAAGCCAATTAGCCTACAAACCTGCACGCCTTTGGAGTGTGGAAGGAAACTGGAGTACCCGGAGAACACCCACGGAATCACGGGGAGAACGTACAAACGACAGACAGACAGCATCCCAGGTCAGGATCAAACCCGGGTCTCTGACACAACAAGGCAGCAACTCAACCGCTGTGCCACCATGCCATCCAATTCTTGTATTTGGAGTACTAAACACTGTTGGGTTGTACGATGCAATGGAATTGGGGACCCTCAATATCATGAGATATGTAGACACAAGAAACCACAGATGCTGGAATCTTGCATAGAAGACAATGTTCTGGAGTAACTCAGCCAGGCACTATCTCTGGAGGACATGGGTAGGTGACGTTTCATGTCGGGACCTTTTTTCAGCCTAATGTGGATTACATGCAGGCAGAGGAGATGAGTTTTTTGGCACCATGTTTGGCAAAGACATGGTGCCATTCACGTGTTCTGTATAATCAATATTTATTTGCTTGTACAATGGCAATAATTACAATCTCCAACTGGATATGATAGACAGCTGTTTATCTGGACTTGTCACGACTTTGTCTGTGTGGAGTTTGCACGTTCTCGCTGGGTTTTCTCCAGGTATTCTGGTTTCCTCCCGCATCTCAAAAGATGTGTGGGTTGGCAAGTTAATTGGCCTCTGTAAATTACCCCTATGTGTGGGGAGTGGATGTGAAAGTGGGATAACATGGACCTGGTATGAATGGGTGATCGATGGTTGGCACAGATTCAGTGAACCCAAGGGCCTGTTTCCATGCTGTATCTCTAAATTAAACTAAAACTTCACTCATGTAGCTTCATATTACAGTCTTGCACAGTGTTACAGTTAGAGTTAGTGAAAACATGATTACAAATCTCTAAGCAGCTCTGAAGTCTTAAAAATAGGTTTCAGTGCTTCCAGCTGCATGTCTTCCTACACACAAGCATGTACAATTAAATAATTGCAACCGACAGAGGTATGTTATTGTTTCTACGGTTAGTCTTTCGTCCCTTGTGCATAAATATGGCCTTGCTAGCTGTTATCATATATGGTCCTTACAAACATTCAAAATCTCACAAATCTCTGCTCTGCTTTGCCTATCACAAGAACAAAAACATGAAAACTATGATACTTAGTTTAAGAGACAACCTTCAGATGCAAAATGAAAATACTCTCATGAACCCAAAAATGCCACCCTCTTGTAATATATTCCTTTTCCAGACAGTATTCAAACCAGGTTCTGAGCTGGCAGTCGGTGCTTTGTTCTGAGAAGATTTGTACTGGGGTAGTAGAAGTACTCTTGTACAAATAGTGAAATTAGGACAAAATCTACTTTAAGACGAGATTAATTATACACTTTATAAAAACAATTATTGTATTTCTTTTTGTCTTATTATTATATTATCTATTGAGTAACTATGTTTACATAATGTAGTGCTGCTAAAGAATTTAATTGTTCCGTTTCGGGACATATTAAACACTCTTGACTGGCTTACAATTCGCAAGTCAAAGGGAACTGGAGATTCCACGTCACATAGAAAAGACCAGACATGATATATTGGACATGGAGATAAGCCCAAGAATGAATTAAGTTCTCTGCTATATCGTCAAGGAATGGAAATGGTGTTAGCATTGAAGCCTTGTATAAAATGGACAGTATCTGTGTGCAGTAATCTCATTATCCTGGCGTATTGAGGAGCACATTCTTCCAGCCAACCATGACGCTATTAAATACTACAACCTCCAAAAAAGAGGGAGGGAGAGAAAGAGAGAGAGCAAGAGAGAGAAAGAGAGAGGCGGAGAGAGAGGCAGAGGCAGAGCCAGAGGCAGAGGCAGAGGCAGAGGCAGAGGCAGAGGCAGAGGCAGAGGCAGAGGCAGAGGCAGAGGCAGAGGCAGAGGCAGAGGCAGAGGGAGAGGGAGAGGGAGAGGGAGAGGGAGAGGGAGAGGGAGAGGGAGAGGGGAGAGGGAGAGGGAGAGGGAGAGGGAGAGAGGGAGAGGGAGAGGGAGAGGGAGAGGGAGAGGGAGAGGGAGAGGGAGAGGGAATCTGTTGTGCTGCTGCAAGTAAGATGTTCTGTTTTGGGACATACGACAATAAAATCCTCTTGATTCTTGAATTACAAGCACAGGTTTTTCAACATTACTTTACTGAAATTAGTGAGGCCTTTTTTTGTGAACAACTGTACCACAGTTTCTAGTGAATAGAGATAAGATGTGGTTTGGCATTTTAAACTGACACCGCACAAAAGTGGTTACAAAGCAAGCGGCTAGTTGCAAACATGACAAAACTGAACCCCCCAGAACCTACGTCATGGTTTTTATTCACCAGTTATGCTTAGGGATGGTGTAAGAAGCTGATTACTGCGATGCAGACAACTGATCAATTTTCCTCCAAATTCACACTGGGTTTACTATGAAATAATATTCCATTCACCACTATTTATTCTCAATCAAACTGTATTTTTAGCCACATGTTTCCACTAAAGCTAGAGGCAAATTTAAGGTGAAAGAAAATCAGCAAACATTGCATAGACCACAGAAAGTGCTGTAGTAACTCAGCGGGTCAGGCCGCATCCCTGAAGATCATGGATCTCCAGAGATGCTGCCTGACCCGCTGAGTTACTCCAGCATTTGTGTCTTTCCTTGGTAAATCAGCATCTGCAGTTCCTTGTTTCTACACACAAATCCCAACTACAACTCAGGAACAGGCCATTTGGCCCACATTGTCTGTGCCGAGCATGATGCCATTAAACTAATCTCCTCTGCCTGCACGTGATCCATTTCGCTCCTTCCCTGCATAGCCATGTGCCTGCCTAAAAGCATCTTTAATGCACCCATTGCATGTCTCCACCAACGCTCCTGGCACGCATGGATTATTCTCTGAGATGGCTTTTCAAACTACTCAGTCCGCAGGCAATTAAGGACAAGCATTAATGTGGGACTTGCAGTCAAATAATTAAATACATTAAAAAAAATTGAAGATGTTTAATCGGATCTATAGAAGGAAGCCTGTATTATTTTTATACGTTTGGCAGCAGGACACAAATGGTGTACTATAGGTGTTAAAGAAGGAACTGCAGATGCTGGAGAATCGAGGGTTACACAAAAAGCTGGAGAAACTCAGCGGGTGCAGCAGCATCTAAGGAGCGAAGGAGATAGGCGACGTTTCGGGTCGAGACCCTTCTTGCATGGTGTACTATAGGGTTGGGTTTTTAGTTTAGTTTAGAGATACAGTACGGAGAAGCCCTTCGGTCCACCAAGTCCGCTCCAACCAGCAATCCCCGTACACCAGCACTATCCTATGCTCTAGGGACAAATTACAATTTTGACTGAAGCCAATTAACCTACAAACCGAAGATAAACACAGAAAGCTGGAGTAACTCAGTAGGACAGGCTGCATCTCTGGAGAGAAGGAATGGTTGATGTTTCGGGTCTGAAGAAGGGTCTCAACTTGAAACATCACCCATTCCTGCATAGAATAGTGCTAGTGTATGGGGATTGCAGAGTTACTCCAGCTTTTTGTGTCCATCTTCGGTTTAATCCAACATCTGCAGTCCTTCCTACACAACTACAAACCTGTACGTCTTGGTAATGTGGGAGGAACCCGGAGAAAACCCAAAAGACCCAGGTTCGATCCTGACTATGGGTGCTGTCTTAAGGAATTTACATGTTCTCCCAATGACTGTGTGAGTTTCCTCTGGGTGCTCCGATTTTCTCCCACATTCCAAAGACGCACTGGTTTGTAGGTTTAATTAACGTCTGGAAATTGTTCCGAGTGTGTAGGATAGCGCTATTAAATTTTTTTTATTTTTTTTAATAGATTCAGCGCAGAAACAGGCCCTGCCACCCACCGGGTCTGCGCCGACCAACGATCCTCGCACATTAACACAATCCTACAACCACTAGGGATAATTTTGACATTTACCAAGCCGATTCATTGTCAAACCTGTACGTCTTTGGAGTGTGGGAGGATACCGAAGATCTCTGAGAAAACCCACACAGGTCACGGGGAGGACGTACAAACAGCACCCGTAGTCGGGACCCCTGGTCTCCGGTGCTGCATTCGACGCAAGGCAGCAACTCTACCGCTGCGCCACCGTGACTACCGTGTACAGGGTGATCGTTGGTCGCACGGACTCAGCGCGCCGAAGGATCTGCTTCCAAACTGAATTTCTAAAACTATAAACTAAAACCTGCTAAATTACTCCAGCACTCTGTATCTACTTTTGCCAGCAAAGACACTACAGTACAATACATTTTTAAGGATAAGGGGGAATTCCTTTAGGACTGAGATGAGGAAAACATTTTTCATACAGAGAGTGGTGAGTCTCTGGAATTCTCTGCCACAGAAGGTCGTTGAGGCCAGTTCCTTAGCTATATTTAAGAGGGAGTTAGATGTGGCCCTTGTGGCTAAAGGGATCAGGGGGTATGGAGAGAAGGCAGGTACAGGATACTGAGTTGAATGATCAGCTATGATCATATTGAATGGCGGTGCAGGCTCGAAGGGCCGAATGGCCTACTCCTGCACCTATTTTCTATGTTTCTAAATACAATATTAATCATTTAAAAAAAAATATTAGAAGCATGGAGATGTCTAATTTATCTTTGCACGATGGATTTTTATTAGTTGTGCATTTCCAGCAGATCGATTAATGCATGGCAGGTAATCCCACCCGATGGCTAGCAGATGCATAGAAGTCTACTTATCAGAGAGCTCCTCCTGCTGGTTCAGTTCGCACGTTGTAACCGAGAGAAGGGAGCTACAGTATGGAATGCTATTCTACAGATAGTTAATGTTAAATTAATATTATGTTTTATTAAGTGGAGGAGTAGCCAAGACGAGATGGAAAATGCCTCTTATACAGAACATAGAACATTACGCACGGGAACAGGCCAAACATAATTCCAAGACAGACTCAGCTCCTCTGCCTGCATGGGATGCACATCCCTCCATTATCTGAATATCCATGCGCCAATCTAAAAACCTATGAAATGCCATTTTTGGATCAACCTCCACCACCACCCCAGGCACTCACCACCCTCAATGTAAAATAAATTGCTCTGAACATCTCCTTTAAACTTTGCCTCCCTCGCATTAAAGCTCTGCCCTCTTTGATATTTCCATCCTGGACAAAAGGTCTACCCAATCTATGCCTTTCACAATTGTATATACTTCTATCAGGTCTTCCGTCAACCTCCGGCGTTCCAGAGAAAACAATCCAAAATGTGTTCAACTTTTCCTTTTATTTAATATCCTCTAATCCCAGCAGCACAACCCCTATGTGCCGAACAAGATGCCAAGACTAATGCCCCTGTCCCACTTGGGAAACCTGAACGGAAACCTCTGGAGACTTTGCGTCCCACCCAAGGTTTCCGTGCGGTTCCCGGAGGGTTTTGTCAGTCTCCCTAATGGTCGAAAGTGGTTTCCGTTTTAAAAATCGGAATTTTTTAGTCGAAGCCGGTTGCGATGCAAGTTGAAGGTGGTTGCCGGAGGACAAAAAACCTCCGGGAACCGCACGGAAACGTTGTGTAGGGGCGCAAAGTCTCCAGAGGTTTCCTTTCAGGTTTACTAAGTGGGACAGGGGCATTTGCTCTTATTTGTCTGCAGACAATCCTTATCCCTCCATTCCCTGCATGTGTCTATCCAAATGTCTCTTTGCTCCCTTGGGCCTCTTCGACCGTGCCCAGCTCTCTGCCATTCAACATAAATCCCATCTGCCGGCTCGGTACAGTATATTTCCTATGTTTGTGCCTGGTTAAATACCTCTTAAACATAGTGATTGTACCTGGTCACAAGAGTCTGCAGATGCTGCAATCCTGAGCAAAACACAAAGAGCTGGAGGACTCAGTGGGTTAGGCAGCATCTGTAGAGGGAATAGACAGGCAGCGTTTGGGTTGGGAACCTTCTTCAGTAGGGCCCCCCCCCCCCCCCCCCCCCCCCCCCCGTCTGAAGAAGGGGCTCGACACAAAATATGGCTCGTCCACTCCCTCCACAGATGCTGCCTGACCTGCTGAGTTCTTCCAGCACTTTGCAAATGTATTTGACTTCACCACCTCCTCTGACGGCAAGGTCCACATTATCATCCACTTTCTGTTAATAAAAACATTCTGCTCAAATCCCCTTTAAAACTTCTGTTACCACAGTGGCACAGCGGTAGATCTGCTGTCTCACAGCGCAAGAGATCCAGGTTCGATCCTGACCTCGGGTGCTGTCTGTGTGGAGTTTGCACATTCTCCCAGAGACTGCCTGGGTTTATTCCTGGTGCTCCGGTTTCCTCCCTAAACCGAAAGACGTGCGGTTTTGTAGATAATTGGCCTTGGTAAAATTACCTCAAAATCTGACAGGAGTGGATGAGAAAGTGGGATAATATAGAACCAGCACGAGCAGATGATCAATGGTCGCGTGGACGCGGTGTGCCGAAGGGACGGGTCTGTTCCCACGCTGAATCGCCAGACCTCAAACCTATGCCCTCTTATTTAAGATATGCCTACTATGGGAATAAATGATTCTGACTGTCCTACCTTATTTTTCATCTTTGGACTTTACCGATGCCACGTGGATACAGGCTTTTCGGCCCATCAAGATCTTGCCGACCAGCGATCACCCCGCACACTCGCACTATTCTACATACTAGGGCCAAATTTCTTCACAGACGCCAATCAACGTCCAAACTGGCACGTCTTTGGAATGTGGGAGGAAACCGGAGAAAACCCACAAGGTCACAGGCAGAACGTACAAACTCCGTACAGACAGCACTCACAGTCAGGATCGAACATGGGTCTCTGGCGCTGTGAGGCAGCAACTCTACCGCTGCACCACTGTGCTGGCCCTCAATATTATGTACATCTATCAGCCTCCTTGATTCCAATGAACTCAAACCTGCCCTATCCAATCTTTTCCCATCACTAAAGCTGGCCAATTCAGGCAACATCCCCCTTCTGCACTCTGTCCAGTTGCAACAGAACGCCTCGACTTATATATTTTATACCTCAATCTTTGAAGGATAGAATGCCACACACCTTCTTCACTATCCTGTAGTCATGAACCACAAGATCCCTCTGTCTATCTTTGTGTCCCAACAAATAATGCATACTAGATTAAGTGGGACCCGTTGGGTCCCTGTCACACAGGAGGCTTGGTCCCCCAACGCAATATTCCACCACTCACCCATAGCCCCCAACTGCACAGGCGCAGCTCATTTCCCCTCATCCCTAGCACTCTCTCCCCCTCCTCTTCACCCCCCACTCCTCCTCCTCTCCCCAATCCATCCCTCACCTCTCTCCCTCTCATTTACCCTACCCTCAGTCACTCCCTCCCTCCCCTCTATCCCCCACTCCTCTCCTCCCCCTATCCCTCCACTATCCCTCCTTACTTCCCCCACTGCCCTCCTCTCCCTCTATTCCCCACTCCCTATCTCCCACATTCCCCCTCCTCTACTCCCCCTCTCCTCTCCCTCTGTTCCCCTCCTCTACTCCCCCTCTCCTCTCCATCTGTTCCCCCACTCTCCCTCCTCACCTCCTCCCTCTTCTTTTCCCTCTCCTCCTACCCTCCCTCACCTCTCCTTTTCTCTATCCGCTACCCTCAGTCACTCTCTCCCTCCCTCCATAACTCCTCTCCCCTCCCTACTCCCCTCATCTCCCTCTATCCCCTCTCCTTCCCCACTCCCCCTCCCCAGGATCTTGAGATTGCCGCTCCTCTCCCTTCTTGTGTGCCCCGGAGGAGCATCAGCCGTCGGTGCCCTTAGAGCAAGGCCTCGGAACGGCCCGGAAGCACCAGCAGCTAGGGCCGCGCCGGCATGTGGGTGGGGGGGGGGGGGGGAGAGAGTTCGGTGAAAAGACGGGGGAAGAGACATGGGGGAGGGGAGTATCACGGGGAAGGGGGGCAGGAAACAGCGATGGGAACCAGAGAAGAAGGGGCTGGAATTGCGGGGCGTTTGGGACTCACAGTGGCCGCTGGACGCTCTCCTCCGCCGAGATCAGATTGTCCACTTTCTGTTTTGAGACATCTACGACTCCACGCCGGGCCCTTCCGGACCCTTCATAAATTGTGTCCGGTTGGAAACCTCCGCCTGCCACTAACAGCGTCCCTCAACTCCAGTAAAGACACGATGGCGCAGGAAGGGGCGGACCGTCCCGAGGAGTGACAGGAGAAGAGACCAATCCACACGACGCTGATTGGCAGGAGAGGAGATTGATCTGCGCACGCGCGGTTTTTAAGATTTTTAAACCTCGCTAACTTTTACAATATACCACCGATCGGAACTAAACTTGTTGCGCTCGCAGCACAGGAGAACGGTGAGAGAGCTGGCGAAAAGTCGTTGCACTATCGGCGTACCGTTTTGCGTAAATAGAGAAACTGGAAGAGCACAAGATCAGAGCTTTAGTTATATATAGATAGAAGATAGAAGATGTCCTATCCCAATTTAGCATCCCAAAATGATTCACCTCACACTTGATGGAATTACATTCAGTCTCCCAACATTCTAATTGTAGATTTATTTTAGTACAGAATACATCCTGCAACAATTTGCAAACATTGAATTCTAAATGCAATCCTTAAATTATAGAGATTATAACTTTTCAAAGTGACCATATATTAGAGACCAGTGTCGTCTAGTACTAAACAAGTAGATCAAAGGCATCTTAAATAAAGGAGACTAAAGATCCAAGGGTTTAGTCACTGGCTCAGAAAATACGTCATTCAAAATAATTTAAGGTTCATAAATTCATGTCAGAGGAGCAGAATTAGGCCATTTGGCCCGTCGAGGCTACCATCACAAAATCATAGCTGATTTATCTTTCCCTCTCAACCCCATTTTCCTGCCTTCTGCCTGTAACGTTTAACACCCTTACTAATCAAGGACCTGTTAATCTCTGCTTTAAAATATATCCAATGACTTGACCTCCACAGCCGTCTGCGGCAATGAATTCCACAGATTCACCACCCTTTGGCTAAATAAATTCCTCGCCATCTCTTTTTATTCTAGAAAAGAGATATGGGTAATTAGCAAACAAAAGGTACATTGAACTCACTATTAACACTGACAGAAATTCATTGACCTGGCCAGCGTTAATTGAGAGGGATACGATACAGATACCTTAGAATTACTTACTTCCAGTGGCAAATGATCAGGGAAGGGCAGAATGCGAAGGAACGCAAGGGAACATTGAATACACAGACATATGTCAGCATATCCAATTTAGGGATATTTATGGATATCTAGCACATGAACTACAGATATTGGCATCTTGAGCAAAACACAAAGTGCTGCAGAAACTCAGTGGTCAGGCAGCATCTGAGGAGGGAATGGATAGATGACATTTTGGGTTGGGACTCGTCTTCAGATTCATGGATATTTAGGGATATTTATGTTTGAAATCAGTATTTAATTCTATTTTTTTTGTACCAAGGAAAAATTAAGTAGATAGACATTTGTCAGAAGATGTAAGAAGTATGCTGAGAGAAAGAGAGCGAGAGAGATGGAGAGGCTTTATACAAGTTGTCACATCCACATTATTACACCATTACTTAAATTTGCGTCCCTGAACATAACCCTACCTGTGTGATACGAGCAGGCCTGTTGGCTCTGATGTGAATACTATACTTCTGTACATATTTACCTGCTGTACACCAGTGTTCACGATAATCTCAATATTGTCATCCATCTTCGATGCACAGTCAACCTGGAACAAGAAGATCGCAGCCTTTAAACCTGCCACTTCGATTTTGGCAGCACATCCTTTAAATGGCCGCGATATCATGCCCAACTGGTTTGTCAAGAGTGGGTGAGTCACGCAAGGTTCGTCCATTGGCTCGTACAGTTGGTTGATCCGAGACACAAAGGTAATAGGCTTGCTCCATTTCACTTCCGTTTCCCGAGAGTAGAAGCCACAGACGGCGGTGGAGGCCAAGATATTGAGTGTTTTTAAAGCTTAGGAGTTGACAGGTTCGTGAGGGTTAGTAAGGGTGTCAAAGGGTATGGGAAGAAGGCAGGAGAATGGGGTTGAGAGAGAAATATAGATCAGCCATGATTGAATGGCGGAGCAGATTCGATGGGCTGAATTGACTCATTCTGCTCCAATCTCTTATGGTCTTAAAGGCTAAGATAAAAAAGAGTAACTCAGCGGGCCAGGCAGCATCTCTGGAGAACATGGATAGGAGACGTTTCGGATCAGGAGACATCTTCAAATTAGTCACCTATCCATGTTCTCCATCGATGTTTCCTGACTCACCGAGTTACTCCAGCACTTTGTCTCTTCTTTTGTAAACAAGCATCTGCAGTTCCTCTTAAACAAGCATCTGCAGTTCCTCTAGCGTCTGGAGAAAACAAAATGGCAACAAACTAAATATCTGAAGGAATTTCAGAACCATAGGTTTAAGTCGAGAACCAGGGGACATAGCTTTAGGGAGAGGTTGAGCAGGCTAGAGCTTTCTTCCTTGCGGCACAGGAGAATTCTACCACTGCACCGCCCCTGAGATTTCTGCAGATTTTATTCTTGCATTCAATGTCCACAAGTGAAATAGCAGTTTGTTGAATACAAATCTGCACATATACAACACTGGTGTGCTGCAAAAGGGAATAAAAATACAAGACTGACTTGAATTATGCAGGAGGTGGATACTTTTCTGGGTAGGAAAAGCTATTGAATTGAATGACACAGCATGGAAACAGAAGCTTCAGCCCACTGAGTCCACACCGACCATCGATCACCCGTTCACACACTAGTTCAGTTATCTCACTTTTCCATCCACTTCCTTCACACTAGGAGCAATTTACAGAGGATTAATTAACCAACAAACCCGCACGTCTTTGGGATGTGGCAGGATATTAGAACACACGGCGATAACCCACGCGGTCACAGGGATAACATAAAGCTCCAGACACAGACACCACCCGAGGCTGACATCAAACTCTGGTCACTGGCGCTGTGAGGCAGCAGCTCTACCTGCTGCGCCACTGTGGCATCCTGATATGCTCAAAGGCGCACAGTAAAATGTTAAACTCTCAGGTACTCACTGAACCTTGAAATGAAGCGGAGAGCAGTAGAGATGGTTCCAATGTGCAGCACTGGAGACCTTCAATCTATAACCAAGTCAATCCAACGTTCAGAACTGCGGGATAACCAGATTGGTGTAAGAGCAAGGTTTATATACACTACTTGATCTAGAGGAAGTAGAATAACCAACACTAAGAACAAGGCCCTTCTTTGTACTAAATTACAACATTGAAACCACATAAACACAAGTTCGCTGCCTGCATTGCTTTAAATAGAAGCACTTGAATTATAACCAACAAAATCCCAAACTTCTACCAAGCATCTGCACTTAAAACAAATGCCTTCTTGGAACTTTAGCAAAGATATTTTTAAATAGTTCGGGATCAAACCGGTATTATGTCTGGTTTTTAGTCTATTTAAACAGTACGCACTAAATGCGTTCGTATCTGCAGCTTGTACTCTAAAGTATACATTCTCTCTACATAGCCCTATAGTCCACGTACTGTCTGTTTTCAAATGTAATGTACTGATATGGACTCCTATCAGGAGAATAATACATGTGTACATATGGTGTACATGTAAATACTACAATACGGTGTACATGCAGATGCCATTCTGCACTCTGGTATTTTTCTATTTGCTCTACCAGTTGTATTTAGTTTAGAGATACAGCATTGAAACAGGCCCTTCGGGCCACCGTGTCCATGCTGACCCACCTGATCACCCATTCACACAAGATCTATGTTATCCCACTTTCACATCCACTCTCTACACACGAGGAGGAAAGTTACAGAAGCCAATTAACCTACAAACCCGCATGTCTTTGGGATGTGGAAGGAAACCGGGGAAAACCCCACGCAGTCACAGGGAGAACGTACAAACTCCGCACAGACTGCACCCGGGGTCAGGATCAAACCCGAGTCTCTGTGCCGCCAAAGAGTCCACCAAACACCCACATAAAACTCTACATTAAACATATTTTATTCTCCCCACATTCTCATCAACTCCCCAGAACTCCCCACCTACGAACTGCGGACAATTAGCCTAGGAAATTGGAAACTCCCAGGATCACAGGGAGAATGTATAAACTCTACACAGTTAGCACTGGGGGTCAGGATCGAACTGGGTTCACCGGCAGTGCGAGGCAGCGACTCTACCTGTTCCATCACTGTGCCACCCTGCGATCTGATGTAACTGGATAGCATGCAAATAAAAGCATCTCACTGCATCTCAATAAACATGACATTACAAAACCACTAATAATACCTACACCTTCAGATCAGGACAATACAATGCTCAATCTTGAATCAGGTAATCCCAGCTAAAAGTTTTAGGACGATAAAATGGACATACCTACCTGGTAAAACACAAAATAAAAGCAGGCGACATTCCCGCTTCTAATCCCCATTCAGAGGAACATCGAACTGCAGAAGCTGGTACATAGATACATAGACAATAGGTGCAGGAGTAGGCCATTCGGCCCTTCGAGCCAGCACCGCCTTTCAATGTGATCATGGCTGATCATCCACAATCAGTACCCCGTTCCTGCCTTCTCCCCATATCCCTTGATTCCGCTAGCCCTAAGAGCTCTATCTAACTTTATTTTGAATGCATTCAGTGAATTGGCCTCCACTGCCTTCTAAGGCAGAGAACTCCACAAATTCACAACTCCCTGGGTGAAAACGTTTTTCCTCATCTCAGTTGTAAATGGCCTACCCCTTATTCTTTAACTGTGGCACCTGGTTCTGGACTCCCCCAACATCGGGAACATGTTTCCTGCATCTAGCATGTCAAATCCCTTAATAATTTTATATGTTTCTATGAGACCCCTCTTATCCTTGTTCAGTGAATACAAGCCCAGTTACTCCATCATATGACAGTCCCACCATCCTGGGAATTAACTTTGTGAACCTACACTGCACTCCCTCAATAGCAAGAATGTCCTTCATCAAATTAGGAGACCAAAACTGTACACGATACTCCAGGTGAGGTCTAACCAGGGCCCTGTACAACTGCAGAAGGACCTCTTTGCTCCTATACTCAACTCCTCTTGCTATGAAGGCCAACATGCCATTAGCTTTCTTCACTGCCTGCTGCACCTGCATGCTTACTTTCAGTGACTGATGTACAAGGACACCCAGGTCTCGTTATACTTCTCCTTTTCCTAACCCGACACCATTCAAATAAAATCTGCCTTCCTGTTCTTGCCACCAAAGTGAATGACCTCACATCTATCCACATTATACTGCATCTGCCATGCATCTGCCCACTCACCCGACCTGTCCAAGTCACCCTGCATCCTCATAGCATCCTCTTCACAGTTCATACTGCCACCCAGCTTTGTGTCATCTGCAAATTTGCTAATGTTACTTTTAAATAGGTGAGCACTGAGCCTTGCGGCACCCCAATAGTCACTGCCTGCCATTCTGAAAGGGACCCGTTAATCCCTACTGTTTGTTTTCTGTCTGCCAACACATTTTCTATTCATGTCATTGACAGGTTCTGACAGTCCAGGAACACTACATCCACTGGTTCTCCATTGTCCGTTTTACTTGCTACATCCTCAAAAAAATCCAGAAAATTAGTCAAGCATGATTTTCCCTTTGTAAATCCATGCTGACTTTGACCGATCCTGTTCCTGCAATCCAAATGCGCTGCTATTACATTGTTATTATAATAATCAACTCCAGCAACTTCCACACCACTGATGTCAGGCTAACTGGTCTATAATTCCCTGCTTTCTCTCTCCCTCCATTCTTAAAAAGTGGGATAAAATTAGCTACCCTCCAATCCACGGGAACTGATCCAGAATCTACAGAACATTGGAAAATTCAAAATGGGTCACAAAGTGCTGGAGTTACTCAGTGTCAGGCATCCAGGCAGTAACAGCATCCCGGAAGAAAATGAACAGGTGATGTTTTGGGTCCGGGCCCTTCTTCAGACCTTTCTTTTCTTTGCACATGTTGTGTTTGCATTTGAGGAAGGGTCCCGACCTGAAACATTGCCTTACCATGTTCTCCAAAGATGCTGCCTGGCCCCCCTGTGTTACTCCAGCACTTTGTGTCCGATTCAGAAAACGTGCGTTGGCGATGTGTGATGGCAGCTCATGGAACGAAGAACTTCAAATATCTAGACTGACCACCAGGGGGAGGCTGAAAGCCCAAATTCTGCAAGTTATGAAGTTACGAAGAAAATAATAAACTTTAAAAAGAAATGTAGACTAAATGAAAAATCACTATTTTGTAGGAGCCTTGTCTTCACTGTGGGTCTGAGCTTTGATTCAGATGAATCCAAGTTTGAAGTTTATTTTTGTTGCATTCAAATTCCTGATAAATATAAGCTTAGGTCAGGAAATGTTCTGTGGGATTTTGATAAAAATATACAATTTGTGAATACTTCCACCACCAACAAAAAAAGGGTTCAATCATTCATTCAGAGAGATTCTACAGCTAAATTTAAATAAATATAGAGCTGTGCAGGCGTATAAATAAAATGATAAACCACAAGCAAGATGCTGTTTGTCAATTGGACAAAATTACAGGTTTTTTCTTTAATATGCTCAACTCTTTCCACTAATTCAAATATGTTAGAGATGGGGATGGGGTACAGGGAGAGGAGAAATGTGAAACCATCAAAATTGCTGCTTATTGCAAACTTGTTTTGGGAACAGCTCCAAGACCTTAGAAATTGCAGATAGTGGTGGACGCAGCCCAGACCATTGGGCAAGCCAACCTTCCTTCCATTGACTCCATCTCCACTTCATGCTGCCCAAGCAAAGCCAGCAGCATAATCAAGGACCAGTTTCAGCTCGGTCACTTCCTCTTCTCCCCTCTTCCATCAGGCAAGAATGACAGAAGTTTGAAAACGCACACCTCCAGATTCAGGGACAGTTTCTTCCCAGCTGTTTTCAGGCAACTAAACTGTTCTCTCACCAATTTGGGAACAGTCCTGAGCTACCATCTTCCACATTGGAGACCCGTGGACTATCTTTAATCGGACTTTATTGGGACTATACCTTGCCCTAAACTTTATACCCTTTATCCTTTATCTGTACACTCTGCATGGCTTGATTGTAATCATGTATAGTCCTTTTGTCGACTGGGTAGCAACAAAGATGTATGGGTTTCCTGGATAGTCGGTCAGTGTGGACTCAGGCCCGCTTGCATGTTGTACCACTAAACTAAGCCAATCAAACTTCTGACAATTATTTCACCTCCTTTGCCTGCAAGACCATCTACTGTGTCCCAAAGTAGCATTGCTGCTGTAGAATTAGTGGCATATTAGAAACAGAGAACATAGATGCAGTAGGCCATTCGGTCCTTTGAGCCAGCACCACCATTCAAAATGATCATGGCTGATCATCCAAAATCTACTCTGTTCCTGCTTTTCCCCCCATATCCCTTGATTCCTCTAGCCCTAAGAGCTAAATCTAACTCTCTCTTGAAAATATCCAGTGAATTGGCCTCCACTGCCTTCTGTGGCAGATATAAAAAAATAAATCACCAAAAATGTCCTTCCTTTATTGGCAAAGCTGATCACATAACTTAGTTCAGCTGTTGAAATCAATGCTATGTGTGAAACTTAGTTTAGTTCGAGAGATACATTGTGGATACAGGCCCTTCGGCTCACTGAGTCCACGCCGACCATCGATCACCCTTATCCTATACACTAGGGACAATTTACTGAAGCCAATTAACCCACAAACCCCGTATGGCTTTGGAATGTGGCAGGAAACCGGAGCGCCAGGAGGAAACCCGCAGGGACAACAGGCAAACTCTACACAGACATCACCTATAATCAGGATCCAACCCGGGTCCCTGGCACTGTGATGCAGCAGCTCTACCTCTGTGCCACTGTACCGCCCTAGTTCAACATGGGAACGATCATACTGTGGGTATGTGAACCATTTAGTTTAGTTTAGAGACATAGCATGAAAACAGGCCCTTTGGCCCACCGAGTCCTTGCTGACAGGCGATCCCCGCACTAACGCTATTTTACAATCAATGGGGCCAAATTACAATTATATCGAGCCAATTAATCTACAAACCTGTACCTCTTTGGAGTGTGGGAAGAAATCGGAGATCCTGGTGAAAACCAACGCGATCACGGGGAGAACGTACCCGTAGTCAGGATCGAACCCGGGTCACTGGTGCTGTGAGGCAGCAGCTCTACCAGCTGTGCCACGGTGACACCCAGCTGCACCAATCTGCCATACATTTTACACAGTTAAAATAATTACTTTGATGATCAATTTTGAGTTAAGTTATGCAATCCTCACACAAAGTTAAATGACCCTCAATATTGATGCAAAGTGCTGGAGTAACTCAACGGGTCAGGGAATATCTATGGAAGATATGGATGGGTGATGTTTCAGGTTAAGGCCTTCTTCAGACTAATTGCAGTGGAGGAGGAGCGGGTGGTAAGCCGAGTAAACAGGTGGGGGCAGGATAAGGCTTTTTCTCAACTCTCTCCACCCTTCTACAATTAGTCTGAAGGGTTCCAATTTGAATCATCATCCATCCATATCTTCCAGAGAAGCTGCCTCACCTGCTGAGCACTTTATTTATTTTTTGGTAACCCAGCATCTGCAATTGTTTTTGTCTACTTTCAATATTAGTTCAGTCTTTTTCCAATTAAATAAACAACTGCAAATGCAAATTCTTTAAGAGCAGGTAGTAAGGGCAATGAACAAAGCTTTGATTGCAATGCCTACATCCTTGACCCGCTGTGTCAATCTGGCACTGTGTCCTTTCTTATCAGAAGGGTCCTGACCTAAAACATCACCTGTCCATGTTCTCCAGAAATGCTACCTGACCCACTGAGTTACTCCAGCACTTGGCGTCTTCACAATTTGCCTTTCAATAGCTGGATGTTAAGTAAGGTTGTGAGATGGAGTCAGCAAAGATAAACACAGTGCTGGAGTAACTCTGTGGGTCAGGCAGCATCTCTGGAGAAAAGGGATGGTTGTATTCAAGTCTGGTCTCATTTCTACCCACTGTGATCAACATTTGCAGAACCACAACCATTTAAAATGTAGAAACAAGGAACTGCAGAAACTGGTGCCTATTTGTTTCTCAAACATTCCTGTTTCTCAAACATTCCTGTTTCTCAAACTTAGGCAAAGTTTTCTAATCAAATACAACTCTGCAAGGATGCAATGCACAAAGTTATTTTTGGAAAAAGTTAAAAAGGGTGGTGGGATGTTGCAAAGTGTAGGCCTGAGGGTCCCACAGAGTGTGCAGTGACACAGCCTCAGGTCACTGGGCAAGTTCCCAACACCACTCACTCTCACTCACTCACTCACTCCAGGCAGCTCCACAGCCAGCAGCACACGCCCTCAGCGCGCAGGCGCAGGCGCGGCCACCGGGCACGCCGGGAGCTCCGCCCCCCTCCGCTCCAATTACCGCCCGGTCGCGGCGTCCGGGACTACATCTCCCAGAGGGCAGCGCGCCGCCGCCGCCACCGCCACCGCCACCGCCACCAGGGGAGCCAGAGAGTCAACCAGTCGACAACAGTATTGGACTAGCCTCTGTTGGGGGTTTATTGGGGATGTGTTAGAGTAGGACAGGTCACTGTGGGATTTAATGCCAATACAATAATCTGGGGCAGATTATTATAGGACACTGTGGGATTTAATGAGGGTACAATAACGTGGGGCATATTATTCTGGGAGTTAATGGGGAGGCAATACATTTAAGGCAGGATATTATGGGAATTAATGGGGATACAATAATCTGTGTCAAGATATTCTTGGATTTAATTGGTATATAATAGTGTAGGACAGAACATTGTGGGATTTAATGGGGATAGAATAACGTGGGGCAGATTATTCAGGGATTTAATTGGATTGATTGATACATAGATTGATTATTATTGTAACCCCCCCCCACAGTGCATTCCAGGCCCCAACAATTTGTGTGTAAAAAACTTGCCCCATTTCACAATTAAACTTTCACCCTTTCACCTTATAGCGATGCCCTCCAGTGTCAGACATTTCCACCCTGGGAAAAATGTTCTGACTGTCTACCCTTTCTTTGCCTGTCATAATTTTACATAACTCTGTCTAGTCTCCCCGTCAATCTCCGATGTTCCAGAGGTCAGTTGTGCTCAGTTTATTCTGGGATTTGATGGGGATATAATAACGTGGGCACACGAGGAACTGCTGGAATCTCGTGAGTTTGTACAAAGTGCTGGAGAAACTCAGTGGATCAGGCCGCATCTGTGTGCCCTGTTCCAGAATAGTGGTGGAGACAGGTAGGACAGTGACATTTAAGAGACTTTTGGATAGGTACATGGATGTTCAAGGAGTGGAGGGATATGGATAACATGCAGTCAGATACGAGTTTGTATTGCCATCATGTTCAGTCTAGAGATTGTGGGCTGAAAGGCCTGATCCTGTGCTGTACTGGTCAAGAGTCAAGAGTGTTTTATTGTCATATGTCCCAGATAGAACAATGAAATTCTTACTTGCGAAGATAGACACAAAATGCAGGAGTAACTCAGCGGGTCAGGAAGCATCTCTGGGGAAGGAATGGGTGACGTTTCGGGGTGAGACCCTTCTTTAGTCTGAAGTGCTTGCAGCAGCACAACAGAATATGTAAACATAATACACTGTAAACAATATAATAAACGAAAGTGAAAAAAAAAGTTCAGTGTGTGTACACATACTCACACATCCACAATATATATATATACACACACACGCACTCATATGTGAACAAAAAAAAACAACAATAATAGTGCAATAATAACGATAATAGTAGTTCAGAGCTTATTTGAGGTTGTAGTGTTTAATAGCCGAATGGGTGTAGGGAAGAAGCTGTTCCTGAACCTGGACGTTACAGTTTTCAGGCTCCTGTACCTTCTTCCCAATTGAAGAGGTGAAACGAGTGTGTGACAGGGTGGTGTGGGTCTCTGATGATGCAGGCTGCCTATTTGAGGCAGTGACTCCGGTAAATCCCTTTGATGGTGGGGAGGTCAGAGCCGGTGATGGACTGGGCAGTTTTCACAACTTTTTGCATTCTTCTTCGCTTCTGTGCATTCAAGTTGCCAATGCAACCAGTTAATATGCTTCCGACTGTACATCAGTAGAAAGTTCAAGCGAACCCTCTCTGACATAGCAAATCTCCGTAATCTCAGGACGTAGAGGCATTGATGTGCTTTCTTTATAATTGCATCAGTGCGCTGGGTCCAGGAAAGATCTTCGGAAATATGCATACACAGGAATTTGAAGTTTTTGACTCTCTCCACCATTATCCCGTTGATATAAACAGGATTGTGGGTCCTCATCCTTCCCCTTCTAAAGTCCACAATCAGTTCATTGGTTTTACTGATAATAAAAGCCAGGTTGTTGTGCTGGCACCATTTGCTCAATTGGTCGATCTCACTTCTATTCTCTGAGTCATCGCCATCTGTAATTTGACCAACAACTGTGGTATCTTCGGCAAATTTGAAGATGGAGTTCGCACTGTGCCTGGCTACTCTGTCGTGAGTATAGAGTGAGTTCTATGATCTATGTTCCAGATTTGGATGAATTATAAATTGGTAAATGTGTAGGAAGGAACTGCAGATGCTGGTTTACACCGAAGATAGATGCAAAATGCTGGAGGAACTCAGCAGGACCAGAGATCTCCAGGGATGCTGCCTGTCCAGCTGAGTTACTCCAGCATTGGGTGAATTGGTAAAACCTCCTCTGGTTCTGCTGTATGGTCGCCATCAAGTGGTAATTCATTGGAATTACAGAAGATGTCAGATGATGGAATGTGCTTAATGTGCTTAAGCAACTCAGCGGGTCAGGCAGCATCTATGGAGGGGAATGGATAGGTGGTTTCAGTCAGGACCATTCATCCGACTGAAAAAGCTTTATTTTGCTCGCTATGCAATCAGATCAGATAAAATAATACATAAATACAACAAAGTCAAACTCAAGTACAATAGGTAGAGCAAAGGAGAAGATACAGAGTGCAGAATATAGTTCTCAGCATTGTAGCTCTTCCACTTCAGAGACAAAGTCCCATGTCCACAATGGTGTAGCGGTGAATCGGACAGTACCCTAGTTTATGGAGGAACCAGTCAGAAGCCAAAGTTCGGCAAAGAAATAGTGGGCTGAAGGGACTGTTCTTGTGCTTTACTGTCCTATGTTCTTTTAGATTTTAGTTTTAGAGATATAGCGTGGAAATAGGCCTTTGGTCCCACCGCACCGAACATGATCGTCTGTACATTAGTTCTATCCTACACAATAGGGACATTTTACACAAGTCAATTAACTTATAAATCAGTTTGAAGAAGGGTTTCGACCCGAAACGTTGCCATTTCCTTTGCTCCATAGATGCTGTCTCACCCGCTGAGCTTCTCCAGTATTTTTGTCTACCTTCACTTATAAACCTGCATGCCTTTGGAGTGCGGGAGGATACCGGGGAACCCGGAGAAACCCCACGTGGTTGCATAGAGAACGTGCAAACTCCATACAAACAGCACCCAACGTCAGGATCGAACCTAGGTCTCTGGCACAGTGAGGCAGCAATTCTACCGCTGCGCCACTGTGCTGCAGAGGTCATTTTGATGGCAATTGAGATTGTCAATTGGAAAGTCTGTATTGTGAGACACCAAGTGGTCATTTAAAGTTTTACCACAGATTTCTTAAAGGAACTATCAGGAGGTTGTGTGGACTAAATTTATTTTTAGTACTTTTGTGTTGCAGCCATAATTGTTGAGGTTCCTTCTCCAAGTCAATAAGCGTGGGGAATCCTTGTTGAAATCAGTTGTGTGGGGGCAGTGACTGGGGTTCCTAAAGGCCAGCATACCTGCTGATGCTGGGTGTTCCCTCAGTCGGAGAAGTGCATTTTCGTCATACAGGTGTGGCCAGCTTTGAGCATTGTATTTCAGCATATCACAAGAAGAAAAGCCAGTCTGACGTCTTGCACAACCTGCGATTTTCATAAGGGGGCTGGTGCACTGAAGGACCAGGAATAATGAAGGAGCAGGCAGCAACAAGACAGAGGACCAGGGATCTCATTTAGATTAGACGACTGAGTTCCTGACATTCTCCAGGGGGAAAAAAAGTAAGTTGCTTCAATCTTTGTTCATGACTTCCTTTAAGCACTCTGCAACAAAGCAGCCACATTGTTTTCATTGGTAGTTAAGAGTGACGTTTCATGGTAACCTTGCAGTAGGTTTGTTTGGTGTGTTCTCTCTTACTACTTTTAACCTTTGCGTTTTCACTGAGCTCATTACACGGGCAGTGGTCGGCTTTCAGGATCATATCTCGGACATCGCTGACTTGATCTCTTTAATAATACCGATCATAGGGATCACAATACAGTTTCTGGCAAAGTTATCGATGACAAATGCTGAGAACATTTACGAGGTTGTTGCCAGGACTTGAAGGCCTCGCTATAAGGAGAGGTTGAGCAGGCTAGGACTTTATTCCTTGGAGCATGGAAGGATGAGGGGTGATCTTGTAGAGCTGTATCAAATCATGAGGGGAATAGATAGGGGAATTGATTACCCATTGTAGGTGAATCAAGAACCAGAGGACATAGGTTTAAGGTGAGGTGAGCAAGATTAATAGGAACCAAATATGATAGTGGCATTTAAGAGACTTTTGGATAGGCACATAGATATATAGGGAACGTGGGGATGTGGGTTATGTGTAGGCAACGAAGAGTTGGTGTTGGTATGTTCATCACAGATATTATATTCCTGTTCTCTACTGTTCTATGTTCTATGAAAATCAATGGGTCGGGCAGCATTCTGTGAAGGAAAGGGTAGGATTATTTCTGGTCTGGACCTTTATTCAGACGCAAGCAGAAGGGTTCCAACCTGAAAAGACACCTGCCCATTCCCCCCACAGATGCTGCCTGACTACAGAGATCCTCCAGCACTTTGTGTTTTGTTCGGGAATTCCTGGTTCCTCAGGCCTCACTGGGAATTCTTTTAGACTATAACTCTATTATAGTGTGGAAACAGGTCTTCAGCCCACCGAGTGCGCGCCCACCAGCGATTACCCCCTACACTTGCACTAGCCAATTAACCTGCCCACCCACATGTCTTTGGAGTGTGGGAGGAAACCAGAGCACCCGGAGAAAACCCATGCAGATACAGGGAGAATGTACAAACTCCGTACAGACAGCACCCATAGCCAGGATTGTACCGGGATCTCTGGCGCTGTAAGGCAGCAACTCTAAGGTGTATTTAACTCTAAGAGTATTTGTAGGTCTTGACACGCACACAACCCAACCCTTTGTATACAGATCTGTGTAGATGATTAGTAAGCACTTTGTTAATAATTGAACTTGATTTACTTCCATGTCCTATCGACCTAAGGTATGTGAACATTGTAAATCCATGGCTTTCTTTTGTATCCTGACAACTGAAAAAACAATTATACAAACATTAGCGTGCTAAAATAATCTTGAGGGTAGAGTCATAAAGTCATACAGCACGGAAACATAGAAATATAGAAAATAGGTGCAGGAGTAGGCCATTCGGCCCTTCGAGCCTGCACCGCCATTCAATATGATCATGGCTGATCATCCAACTCTGTATCCTGTACCTGCCTTCTCTCCATACCCCCTGATCCCCTTAGCCACAAGGGCCACATCTAACTCCCTCTTAAATATAGCCAGTGAACTGGCCTCAACTACCTTCTGTGCCAGACAATTCCAGAGATTCACCACTCTCTGTGTGAAAAATGTTTTTCTCATCTCGATCCTAAAAGACTTCCCCCTTATCCTTAAACTGTGACCCCTTGTTCTAGACTTCCCCAACATCGGGAACAATCTTCCTGCATCTAGCCTGTCCAACCCCTTAAGAATTTTGTGAGTTTCTATGAGATCCCCCCTCAATCTTCTAAATTCTAGCGAGTACAAGCCAAGTCTATCCAGTCTTTCTTCATATGGAAGTCCTGACATCCCATGAATCAGTCTGGTGAACCTTCTCTGTATTCCCTCTATGGCAAGAATGTCTTTCCTCAGATTAGGAGACCAAAACTGTACGTAATTCTCCAGGTGTGGTCTCACCAAGACCCTGTACAAATGCAGTAGAACCTCCCTGCTCCTATACTCAAATCCTTTTGCTATGAATGCTACCATACCATTTGCTTTCTTCACAGCCTGCTGCACCTGCATGCCTACTTTCAATGACTGGTGTACCATGACACCCAGGTCTCGTTGCATCTCCCCTTTTCCTAATCAGCCACCATTCAGATAAACAGGCCCTTTGGCCAAACTCATATATGCCGATCAAGCTGCCCCATCTACACTAGTCCCACCTAGTCTAGAAGTTGGGAGGTCATGTTACAGTTGTACACGAAACGTCACCCATTCCTTCCCTCCAGAGATACTGCCTGTCCCCGCTGAGTTATTCCTGCTTTTTGTGTCTACAGTTATACAAGACATTGGTGAGGCTTCACATAGAGTATTCTGTACTGTTTTGGTTACCATGTAATTGGAAAGATGTTGTCAAGCTGGAATGGGTGCAGAGAGAATTTACAAGGATGTTGCCAAGTGTCGAGGGCCTGAGGTGTTGGGAGAGGTTGAGCAAGCTCGGACTTTATTGCTTGAAGTGCAGGAGGATGAGGGGTGATCTTATGGAGGTGTACAAGATCATGAGAGTTTCAGATGGAGTAAATGCCCAGTCTTTTATCCAGAGTAGGGGAATCAAGAACCAGAGGTTTAAGGTGCAAGGGGACAGATTTAATGGGAACCTAAAGGCGACTTTTACACAAAGGATGGCGGATATATGGAATGAGCTGTCAGATGAGGTAGTTGAGCCAGGTACATCAACAGGATAAGTTTGGAGGGATATGGGCCAAACACAGACAAGTGGGAATAGTGTAGATGGGGCATGATGGTCAGTATGGCCAGGTTGGTCTAAAGGGCCTGTTTCCACACTGTATGACTCTACGGGTTGAGGGAGAAACATCCCAAGCAGCCACTTTCACACTGGTCAATCCATGCACATCTCATTCAAACACAATTTCAATTATTCATTCGCCATCAGTCCATGGGGAACCAACCATCTCCTGAACATCACACAAAGTTCACAACATACTAGAGGAATTCAGCAGGTCAGGTAGCATCTGGGGAGCGAATGGGAGGCAACTTTTCAGGTAGGGACCCTTCGTCAGCCACTTTCTCCAGAGTTGCTATCTGACCCGTTGAGTTACTCCAGCACGTTGTGCCTATCTCTCTTCCATATGCCATGTTTTCTCCCAGTGCTTCCAAAAATATGGAGCAGCACACATAGTCAGGATCAAAACCGGGCCTCTGGGACTGTAAGGCAGCAACTGTACCGCTGTGCCATTGTGGGGAACCCTTGTTGTGTTTTGGTGAACAGGTTGCTTGACTGCTCTGACACTCTACAAGCCCTTTTGCACAGCCACAGCTTAATGCCAGTTGCCTTTAATGACCAAAGAATGTGCGGCTGGATTGCCAAACGCAGCAATCAAATGTCGGGCGGCTGCTGCTTGCAGGTGAGATGTGGTTGAAACACGGCCTTTTCGCAAACCAGGAAGTGTGGGTGGCATAAGTGCTAGAATGCACAAGGGTGTGGTGATGCATGACAATGTTAGGTGTAGGTCCTGGAGAAACAAAGAACTGCGGATGCTGGTTCACAAATTGGGACGCAAAGTGCTGGAATTACTCAACGGGTCAGGCAACATCGGAGACCATGGATAGGTGACGTTTTGGGTCTTCAGGCTGATTGTGTGGGTCCTGACTGACAAAGAATGTTGCAGAGAGTTAGATGCTGTGCGTTGAGAAGCGTCTGAGGCTACCAGTGATAGAACACTGAACATTGAATAGACCAGCAGGAACAGGCCCTTCAGTCCACAATCTCCGTGCTGAGACAGATGACTAGTTAAACCGATCTCCTCTGCCTGAGGAGAGGATGCATATCCATAATCCATATCCCTCCATTCCCTGCATACTCATGTGCCTATCTAAAAGCTGCTAAACATCACTATTGCATCTCTCCACCTCCACCACCATCACTGACAGCACATTCCATGCACCCACAACCCTCTGTGTAAAGAAACTTACCCACACATCCTCTTTAACTCCACAGATAACCAGTTTGGCTTTAAAGCTAAACATGGCACTGACATGCATATATGCCCTAAAGGAGATTGTAAACAAATATAGAGGCAAAAACTCTTCAATCCTTATGTGCTTTATTGATGCTTCCAAAGCCTTTGACCGTGTTAATCACAGAAAGCTGTTTGGTAAAATGCGTCAAAGAGGGGTGCCTAAATACATTGTGAGAATACTGGCCTACTGGTATGCCCACCAGACTATGCAAATAAAATGGGGCAATAGGGTCTCAGCCCCATTTGGGGTTAGCAATGGTGTTAGACAAGGGGGAATTTTGTCCCCAGTCCTTTTTAATCTATATATTGATGATCTGTCTAAACAATTGAAAGCCTGTAACACTGGGTGCGTGATTGGTAATATTTTAGTGAACCATATTATGTATGCAGATGATCTTGTGGTCTTTAGTCCATCTAGCGCTGGTCTCCAGCAGCTCCTTACTGCATGTTCCGTGTATGGTTTGGAACAGGACATTAAATATAATGCTAGTAAGAGTGCTGTTATGGTCTGTAGAACCAAAGAGGATAAAAGCCTAAAATATCCTGATTTTAAATGGTCTGACAACAATCTTAGTGTCTGTAATAAGATAAAATATCTAGGGCATATTATTACAGAACAAATGACAGATGAGGATATTTATAGACAACGACGCATGCTGTATATACAGTCGAATATTCTCTCGCGTAAATTTGGTGCGTGTGCAGATGTGGTGAAGATGTCGCTATTTAGAGCATACTGCACACCCCTCTACACTGCGCACCTGTGGTCGAACTATTTAAAGACAAGTATGCAGAGACTAAAGGTGGCATATAACGATGCCATGAGAACACTGCTAAGGCAACCAAGATGGTGTAGTGCCAGTAATATGTTTGTGGCTGCAGGAGTCAGTACTCTAGAAGCTATCCTAAGACACCACATGTATAAATTCATTTGCAGGATAAATGACTCTAAAAATGTTCTTATTGTGGCCTTGACAAACATAAGGGTTAGCACTACACGCTACGAATCCCAGTTGTGGAGACACTGGTATCGTTGTCTCGTTGTACGACATTGATCTTTTTTTACTCTGGATTTTTAACTTAACTATTGTGGGTTTTTTTTAAAATATATAAATTATGATGTTTTTATGTGATTTACCATGATTGTATATATATTTATATACAATCATGGACCTTGAGTCCGTAATAAAGTTATTATTATTATTATTATTTATTATTATTATTTAAACTTTGCCTCTCTCACTGAAAGCTATGCCCTCTATCTCTGATATTTCCACCCTAGGAAGGTGTGGTAACATAGAACTAGTGTGAACAGGTGATCGATGGTTGGTGTGGACCCGATGGGCCAAAGGACTCTTTCCATGCTGTATCTCTAAACTAAACTAAATTGGAAAATTCAAATTACGGGCAGAGAGAAACCTATTATGTGCTTAATAGGTTTCCAACAATCACAGCAGGAAAGTGTTTGTTTTTCCAACAAATTATACCACAGTTCTATGACTCCTGTTTAGAAAGGGCAGGGATGTGATTCTTAGGCGAGCTTAAAGTCCACAGTGCAGATTGGAAGTGAAGGTAGATTTAGTCGTGCTCAGGGTTTCAAGATTTGTGGATTGAAGAGGACAGGAAAGAGTGAGGGGGATAAAAAGATCCAGTCCAGTCTATCCTTGTCTCAAGGAACCTCTTTATAACAGATTTTGGTTATAGCGGGCGGACCTCCCAATAGCTGCCCCGCGCCACCCCAGGCTCATGCCGCCTCTCCCATCACCACTGTTGTTGCCACTGCCGACCCTCACCTGCACACCGGCCACCTGTGGGCCACGGCCACTGACTCTGCCGATCCTTGCCTCTCCCCCAGCCACCAGCAGGTCAGGGCCGTCGACTCATCTGGATTCCTGGCCCAGTTCCAGAACGAGAATCTGGACAAGTGCCTCGACCCACAACATCACCTATCCATGTTCTCCAGAGATTTTGCCCGACACGCTGAGTTACTCCAGCACTTTGTGTCCTTTCGTGCAGTAACCAGCAACTGCATTTGTTTGTTTCTAATACATATACAATGATAATACCTTACTCAGTTACAGCGTACAATCGGCAATAAAGGACAGCATTCCCCCCCACCCCATGGTCCATAATAACGAGGGTTTACTGTATTTATGACCCTAGGAAAGTCTAAATTGGAATTGACACGTGCAGCCATTCTGTTACTTACTAATTCCCGGATATCTGGAACCTTTTTCAAGAATCAGGAGTGTTTCGTCATACGGACTGACAACGGAAGAATGAAGTTCTTACTTGCAGCTACTTAACATGCCTGCAAACACAATACACACAGATAATACAGAATAAACAAATATTCAATGAATTACTAAACAAACTTAGCGCAAATAACCCCAAAGTCCTTCGTGCAAACAAAGACAGTCCACAGAGGTTCATAGTTGAGGTCTGTGTAGCGCAGTGTTCAAGAGCCTGAGGTTGTTGGTTGTTGCTGCTCCTGAACTTGGACGTTACAGTTTTCAGGCTCCTGCACCTTCTTCCTGTTGGTAGCAGGAGTGAAATGAGGTCATGGCCAGGGTGGTGTGGGTCTCTGATGATGCTGGCTGCCTTTTTGAGGCAGCGACTTCTGCAAATCCCATCAGTGGTGTTGAGTTCAGTACCCGTGATGGACCGGGCATTGTCTACCACTCTTTCAATGGTTCCACACAATTATAATGGTCGAGATTGAAGAAAAATTTGTACTAAACTATCAACCATTAGCCTTAACTTTTGTTTTAGTTTTTGCTGCATGCTCTCCCATCAGCGGACCTCCTATACAGATTTACAATCGAGCCGTCCACAGTGTGCAGGTACAGGATAAAGGGAGTTATTCTGACTGTTCACAATTAATTCTTTTGAAGAAGATAGACACAAATTGGTAGAGTAACTCAGCGGGCCAGGCAGCCTCTCTGAAGAGAAGGAATGGGTGACAGTTCAACGCCAACCGAAACCTCATCCATCCCTTCTCTCCAGAGATTTTGCCTGTCCTGCTGAGTTACTCCAGCATGTTGCGTCTATCGCCAATACCTAATGTTGGAAAGCAGAAAGTGCCTGATTGTGTGGAGAAGATTCTGATTATGCAAAGAAAGTTCTTTGCATCAAACTTCTAGTGATTCGCTCATGTGAATGTTGCATAATTAGTTAGAATTTCTAGGACAGGGAGCGTGCGACTGATAATATTCCCCATTGTGTTTGTGACAGCATAGTTTTGCAAGTGAGTCCACGCATAAATACATCACCTCTCAGCAGAGACGACACAGTGGCACAACGTGTGGAGCTGCTGCCTCACAGCGCTAGAAACCCAGTTCGATCCTGATCCTGGGTGCTGTCTGCGTGGAGTTTGTACGTTCTCCCTGTGACCGCGTGGATTTCCTCCGTGTGCTCCGGCTCCCTCCCACATCCCAAAGACGTGCGGATGTTGTAGGCTAATTGACCCTCTGTAAACAAATATTGCCCTAGTGTTAGGGAATGGACAGGAAGGTGGGATAACATGGCGTGATGGTCAGCATGGGCTCGGCAGGCCGAAGGGCCAGTTTCCATGCTGTATCTTTTAAAAAAAAGGCAGTTGAATAATGTCATTATTTTGTGGAATGCGGTTTAATTTGATATGTCTCTGAGTTTATATGGACAGATAGTTCAGTGGATTGCAGAAGAAACACACCCTGCTTGAATATTTTGGTTTGGTGGAATGAGTCATAGTAAAAGAATCCAAAGGTAGACACCTAGAAACTGAGAAAACCATTGAAAGCATCACACCCCGGCCAGAATAAGTTGACGAATGGGTGCATGATGTGAAGTGGGATCGGCAATAAACAGTGCAGGATAAATCAGTTCCATTTACTTTATTATCATGCAGTCAGAGGGCCAATTAACTTGCTAACCCAGACCAGTGGCACAGCAGTAGAGTTGCTGCCTTACGGCACCAGAGACCCGGATACAATCCTGACTATTGGTGCCGTCTGTACTGAGTTTCTATGTTCTCCCTATGACCTTGTGGGATTTTTTTTCCGGGTGTTCCGGTTCCCTACCACATCCCAAACTCGTGCAGGTTTATAGGTCAATTAGCTTCTTTAAATTGTCCCCAGTGTTTTGTATTGAACTTATAGATGGGGATCGCTGATCAACGTGGACCCAGTGGGCTGAAGGTCCCGTTTCCACACTGTATCTCTAAACTAAGCCTGACTAAATCTTTGGGATGTGGGAGGAAACTGGAGCACTTGGAAGAGACTCGCACGGTCACGGGGAGAACGTGTGAACTCTGTACAGACAGGTCAGGATCGAAACCGGGCCTCTGGCAGAGGCTGTACCAGTTATGCCACTGTACCACACTATGCCAGTTCCATTACATTACTCAGAGTTTTGTTCAGACCAATTGTGCATCCCATCCTTGCTGATTTTGTAAACGGCCTTCTCTCTGCAGAACTCTTCCCAATCCCTTGCCAAGCCTTGTTCCGCATAATAAAAACTAACCCTGATCCTTCTGTCTTTGTAAACTACAATCCATTTTCAACCTCTTCTTTGTTCATTATGTAGTCCGACATTTAGCTACATCCTTTATCAATCTCTATATTTGAAAGTTTCATATTTGTAGATTAATTTGCCGCTGTAATTCCCCCCTAGAGTGTGGGGAGTGGGTGAGAAAGTGGGATAACATAGAATAAGTGTGAATGGATGATCGATGGTCACGATGGTCACTGTTTCCATGCTGCCTTTTTTTTAAAATCAATCCATTATTGCAGGGCTTGGAGCCAATCTTGGTCACTGAGCATTTGAGTAAGGTAGAAACCAGACTGGGTGGAAAGTGGAAAGCAGGCAAGGAGAAAGATGGAATAGTCAAGTCTAGAGCAACTAAGATACAGTGGGGTAGTAGTAAAGTTGCTGCCTTACAGCGCCAGAGACCCGGGTTTGATCCTTACCACTCACGGGTGCTGTCTGTACTGAATTTGCACATTCTCCCTGTGACCGTGTGTTTCCTCTCACACTCCAAAGACGTACAGGTTTGTAGGTTAATTGGTTTCAGTAAATTGTCCCTAGTGCACAGAGTGATCGATGGTTAGCATGGACTTGGTGGGCTAAAGGGCCTGTTTCCATGCTGAATCTCTTTAAAATAAAAAAAGATTGTAACCCTTCTTCTTGCGTATGGCGTGCACAGCCTAAAGTTGTAGGTCAACTTGTTCTATTTGATCTATTTGTTTGTGCGCGCCGGGTTGGTTGCATTAGTTGAAACAGGGTGGACCACGTGAAGGTTGCAATCTTCCCACCCCATTTTAACCCCTTGAGTCACCTTAGATCTGAGAAAAGGTTTTCATGACTGAACCGTAATCCATCAAAACAAACAAGATCAATTGAGGTGTTGCTGTGATCATTTATATCTCAACATTAGACTTTAACTGTAATATTTTTAAGTCTTGTCACCAATGGTGCAGATCATGTTCATGTTATAAATATTATCCAATCTGTAGTGTTGGTTACAAGTCTGCAGGGATTATCCCACCTCAGCATCTCATGTAGACTGTCGACTTTAGAGCCTCAGGTGTCATGTTCCTTCACCCTACTCCTCCCATTCCGACTGCTTCTGCTTTGCTGGTGGAATTCATCTTTGTTTGGTTATGGCACAAAACTAGTTGGGAACATTTCTAATAGGAGAAGCGATACTTGGCATTTACCCTCAACTATTCCAAGACATCCCTCCCAACGTTTGGATTGCAGCCATGATGCAACTGGCAAGGACATCAGTTGCTACCATTTGTGTAGGAAGGAACTGCAGATGCTGGTTTAAGCCGAAGATACACAAACTGCTGGAGTAACTCAGCTGGACAGGCAGCATCTCTGGTTAGAAGGAATGGGTAGCGTTTCGGGTCGAGTCTCTTCAGTCTTAAGTAGAGTTTGTATGTTCTCCCTGTGAGCTTGTGGGTTTTCTCCAGGTGCTCCAGTTTCCTCCCACATTCCAAAGACGTACAGGTTTGTAGGTTAATTAGCTTCGGTAAAATTGTAAATTGTCCCTAGTGTGTAGGATTGTGCTGCTGTTTGGCACGGACTCGGTGGGCCGAAGGGCCTGTTTCTGCGTTGCATCTCTAAAGTCTATCTCTAAAGTCTAAAGCAAATTCTAGTTTGCAGGGAGACATTTGGAACTGCAAATGCTGGAATCTTGAATGAAACACAAAGTGCTGGAAGAACTCAGCGAGTCAGGCAGCATCTGTGGAGGGAATGGACAAGCGACGTTTCAGATCTGGTCCCTTGTTCAAACTGATTCTAGTAGGGGAGAGAAAGTTGTAAGAGAGATGGGAGCAGGGCGAAGCCTAGCAAGTGATAGGCGGGTACAGATGAGGGAAGGGTGTGATTGGCAGATGGGTGGATAAAGACTAGGACTCGGTGTGGACTCAGTGGGCTGAAGGGCCCGTTTCCATGCTGTGTTTTTAAACTAAACTAAGCCTATCTAAAGAGGAAACTTGAGCAATGGCAGATGCCGGAATCCTGAGTGAAACACAAAGTGCAGGAAGTACTCAGCAGGTCAGGCAGCATCTGAGGAAAGAATGGACAGGTAATGTTTTGTGCTAGGACCCTTCATACTGTCTGACTCATGGGTTCCTGCAGTACTTTGCTCCAGTTAGCATAGATGACAACTAACTCTGGTAGGGCTGACAACTGAAAGCTTATCAAGTAGAAACGACAGATGATGGTTCATACCACAGGAAGGCACAAAGTGCTGGAGTAACTCAGGCACCTTCTCTGGAGAAAAAGAATGGGTGATGTTTCAGGTTGAGACCTTTCTTCAGACCCTTCTCCCATTGGGAGTTAGGTTAGAGTGTGGTTGTTAGGGATGGGCTGCTGGAAACTTTGCTACCTCCTAATTCAATCACCTTGATTTTGAAAAGCAAGATGGCTACATTTGAAAATATTACTAAATGGTACTATTTGAAAATGGTACCAAATAAGCAGAGGAAGTGAGAAAAGAGGAACAATTAGGGGTCAAGTCAAGTCAACTTTGTCACTTACACATACAAGATGTACAGTGAAATAAAGTGGCAATGCCTGTGGGATTGTGCAAACAGAGCAGAACCAGTATTTACATGAAAAAAAGACAACAGTAATTACGCCCCGGTGAGATCAGTTTACAGTCCTGACGGCCTGTGCGAAGAAACTAATTCTCAGCCTCTCTGTTTTTGCTGCGTGACATCAGAGGTGCTTGCCTGACCACAGCAGCTGGGGTGATTGGGGTCCTTCATGATCCTGCAGGCTCTGGATCTGCACCTCCTGGTGTATAGGTCCTGTGGGGGGGGGGAGGGGGGAGGGGGGTGGGGGGCGGGGGTGGGGGGAGGGGGGGTGGGGGGAATGTAGCTCCCGTGGTGACTTCGGCCCAACGCACTACTCTCCGCAGAGCCTTCCAGTCCTGGGCAGAGCTGTCGCCAAACCAGATCGAGATGTTTCCAGTCAGGATGCTTTCTACAGCAGCAGAGTAGAAGAATTGAAGGATCCTCAGAGAGACTCTGAATTTCCTCAGCTGCCTGATGTGGTAAGGGTGCTGCCTTCCCTTCCTCACCAGTGCGGCAGTGTGAGTTGTCCATGTCAGATCCTCTGTGATTTGGGCTCCCAGGTATTTAAAGCTGCTCACCCTATCCACAGTAGTCCCATTAATCCCCAGCGCGCGTGTACGTCCTTGGTTGTTGTGCCCTTCTAAAGTCCACAATCAGCTCCTTGGTTTGAGGTAGGTTGGACAATAACTTTAATGGATGGAACAATGACAACAGCATTTAATGAAGGGAAATGTAAAGTTTAAAATTTAAGAAGGGAATAGATACAAAACATGGAATTCATGAATGGATGACATAACTAAGAATAAAGATGATTATGACCTATTGGTCTCTAATACAAGGATAAGAAAATCAAGTTCAGTTCTGTGCCAGCTGCTGGTTGAGCCGTTATCTCACAGCTCCAGAGAAATGGGTTCCATCCTGACTTTAGACATTAGAGATGTAGCGTGGAAACAGGCCCTGCGGCGCTCTGAGTCCGCACCGACCAGCAATCATCCCGTACGCAAGCACAATCCTAAACGCTAGGGACAATTTACAATTTACAGAGTGTGGGGGGAAACCAGAGCACCCGGAGAAAACCCACACGGTCACAGGGAGAACATATAAACTTTGTACAGACAGTGCTCTTCGAACTCGGGTCTCTGGCGCTGCAAGTCAGTAACTCTGTCTGAAGACGGATTCCGACCCTGCGTGACCCACCGAGTTGCTCTAGCACTTTGTGTCTATCTTCGGTATACACCAGCATCTGCAATTCCATCCTACACATGAAGTCGGCAACACTACTGCCTTTCCACTGTGCTGCCCTTGACCTTGGTGTGCTGTCTGTGTGGAGTTTGTACATTCTCCCAGTGACCATGTGGGTTTCCTCCAGTTTCCTCCCACATCCAGAAGGCGTTCGGGTTTGGAGGTTAATTGGCTTCTGGTGTGTTAGGAGTAGATGCGAAAGTGGGATAACATGGAACTATTGTGAGTGGGTGAAATGGCTCAGAAATTTTAATTCCAAGTTTTGTGAAAAAATATTGTGGTACTGTTTTTGAGTTAGCATCAGTGTTAAGCAAATCCGTTATCTTTGTGTGGAGAAGGCAAAACCATATTCTATTTTTGTCGAATCAACATCAGGAAAATGACCTGATCTTGGGTATTGACGTAGATTATGCCACGATATCTTTGACTTGAAAGCAAAGAAAAACAAGCTATTTAACAAAAATTTAATCGAGCCAGCTCTCATTAACTGTTTTGCTTTCGCTTGTCTGCTGTACAAACCTGCACCGAATCAACACAGAGTGATACAGAGTGGAAACAGGCCCTTCGGCCCAACCTGTCCATGCCAACTAACATGCCCCATCTACACGAGTCTCACCTGCCTGCATTTGGCCCGTATCCCTCTAAACATATCCTGTCCAAGTACCTGTCCAAATGTTTCTTAAACATTGCGAAAATACCTGCCTCAACGACCTCCTCCAGCAGCCCGTTACACCTTTGTGTAAAGAAAGTTGCTCCTCAGGTTCCTATTAAATCTTACCCACCTCATCTTAAATCTATGACGCAATGAACTCGGATCTGACATGTATGTGAAAGGAGGGTTAAGGAGTGGTATCCACCCATGCAAAGTTCAGCAATCTTGTATGCACAAGGAAATGCAGATACTGATTTACAATGAAAAGACACAAAGCACCCACACAAGCGCCCTTCTTTGGTCTGACGAGTTACTCCAGCACTTTGGCTCTCTGCAATTCCTTGCAGTCTTGAGCAGAATTTTTCGCAAACCAAGCTGTGATGCAACCTGACAGTATGCTTTGTACATCTGTAGAATTGTAAGTCATTGGAGACATGCCGAGTTTCCTCAGTCTCCCGAGGAAATAAAGGCATTTGGTGTGCCATCTTGTGTGTTGCTTCAATGTAGTTGGTCCACGACAGAACATTGGTAATATTTACGCCTAGAAACTTGAAGGTCTCCACTATTCTCAACTACATTGGCACCATTGCCACTAATTGGGGCACGTACTCCACCATGCTTCCTGAAGTATACAATATCCTGCTTGATATCTCAACTGAAATTAGGTAGGTACTTGCTTCATAACTGGTTGAATTCTCCCTGTGACCGCGTGGGTTTCCAACGGGTGCTCCGGTTTCCTCCCACATCACAAAGACGTGCGAGTTTGCAAATTAATTGGCCCTCTGTAAATTGCCCCTAGTGTGTAGGGAGTGGATGAGAAAGTGGGGTAACATTGAACGGATGAACAATGGTCAACGTGGGCTCGGTGGGCCACAGGGACTGCTTCTGTGCTGTATCTCTAAACAAAACTAAACTAAAATGGTTGAAGATCCAGCACAGGGGCGCAGCGATGTGCTGCCTTACAGCGCCAGAAACCCGGGTTCGATCCTGACCATGAGTGCTCTCTGTGTGGAGATTGTGCGTTCTCCCTATGACTGCCTGGCTTTCCCTGGGTGCTCCAGGTTCCTCCCACACTCAAGACATATGGGTTTGTAGGCTAATTGGCTTTGATAAAATTATTAATTGACCCTAGTGCGTAGGATAGTACTAGAGTACAGGGAGTCACTGGTCAGCACGACATGGTGGGCCAAAGCGCCTGTTTCTGCACTGTATCTCTGCTTCTCTAAACTAATCCTAGCCAGTTTTTCATCCCCAGTAGCAAATTACTTTAGGATGTAATGCTGATTTAAGACGCGGGATCACGAAAACTCAGGAGTTCTGAAATCCAGTGCACATTTAACCCAGCTCCCACTGTCATAGCAACAGTTGTCATGAGCAACAATAGTTCCGAGGGTGATTTGCATCCTGTTCCAGTTGTATTTTGAATGCTCTGTGTTTATCCTCTCGAGCTCCTGACAAGCTAATTGTTACGTCTGTGAAATGGGCCATTTCTCCAATTCGTTAGGGATGAAATCAGAAACTAGAAAAGGGAATAGCAGCTCAACCAGCTGTGCCAGCAGTTGCTGCCTCACAGCACCAGAACCCCGGGTTCAAACCTGACCTCGGCTGCTGTGGAGTTTGCACCTGCTCCCTGTGGCCACATGGGCTTTCTCTAGGTGCCCCGGTTTCCTCCCACATCCCCAAAACATGCGGGTTTGTGGGTTAATTGGCCCTCTGTAAATTGCCCCTAGTGTGCAAGGAGTGGATGTGAAAGTGGGAATAACATACCGTGCATTCAGAAAGTATTCAGACCGCTTCACTTTTTCCACATTTTGTTAGGTTACAGCCTTAAAAAAAAAAGAATTTAATCCATTTTAGAATATCATCAATCTACACACAATACCCTATAATAAAAAAAGCGAAAACAGGTGTTTAGAATTTTGCAAAGTAATTAAAAAGAAATAACTGAAATACCACATTTACTTAACTATTCAGACCCTTTGCTATGACACTCAAAATTGAGCCTAGGCTCATCCTGTTTCCACTGATTATCCTTGGAATATTTCTACAACCTGATTGGAGTCCACCAGTGGTAAATTAAATTGACTGGACATGATTTGGTAAGGCACACACCCGTCTATATAAGGTCCCACAGGCGACAGTGCACGTCAGAGCAAAAACCAAGCCATGAATACGACAGAATTGTCGGTAGACCTCCGACACAGGATTGTGTCGAGACACAGATCTGGGGAAGGGTATAAAACAATTTCTGCAGCATTGCAGGTCCCGAAGAGCACAGTGGCCTCCGTCATTCTTAAACGGAAGAACTTTGGAATCACCAGGACTCTTCATAGAACTGGCCACCCGGCCAAAATGAGCAATCAGGGGAGAAGGGTCTTGGTCAGGAAGGGGACCAAGAACCTGATGGTCACTCTGACAGAGCTCCAGAGTTACACTGTGGAGATGGGAGAACCTTCCTGAAGGACAACTATATCTGCAGCACTCCACCAATCAGGCCTTTATGGTAGAGTGGCCAGACGGAAGTAAAAGGCACATGACAGCCCGCTTGGAGTTTGCCAAAAGGCATGAGAAACAAGATTATCTGGTCTGATGAAACCAAGATTGAATTATTGGGCCTAAATGCCAAGCATCACGTCTGGAGGAAACCAGGCACCGTTCATCACCTGGCCAATACCATACCTAGTGAAGCGTGGTGGTGGCAGCATCATGCTGTGGGGATGTTTTTCAGCGGCAGGAACTGGGTGACTAGTCAGGATTGAGGAAAAGATGAACGGGAGCAAAGTGCAGAGAGATCCTAGATGAAAACCTGCTCCAGAGCATTCTGGACCTCAGACTGAGGCTGAGGTTCACCTTCCAACAGGACAACGGCCCTAAGCACACAGCCAAGTCAACGCAGGAGTGGCTTTGTGACAAGTCTGTGAATGTCCTTGAACGGCCCTGCCAGAGCCTGGACTTGAACCTGATCGAACATCTCTGGAGGGCCCTGAAAATAACTGTGCATCAACGCTCCCCATCCAACCTGACAGAGCTTGAGACGATCTGCAGAGAAGAATGGGAGAAATTACCCAAATACAGGTGTGCCAAGCTTGTAGCGTCATCCCCAAGAAGACTTGAGGCCGTAATCGCTGCCAAAGATGCCTCAACAAAGTACTGAGTAAAGGGTCTGAACACTTATGCAAATGTGATATTTCAGTTATTTCTTTTTAATTACTTTGCAAAAATGTCTAAACACCTGTTTTCACTTTTTTATTATGGGGTATTGTGTGTGGATTGATGATAATTTAATCCATTTTGGAGTAAGGCTGTAACGTAACACAATGTGGAAAATGTGAAGGTGACTGAATAGTTTCTGAAAGCACTGTATGACTAGTGTGAACGGGTGATCGATGGTCGGCCTGGACTCCGTGGGCCGAAAGGCCTGTCACCATGCTGTCTCTCCAAACTAAACCTCAGCACAGAACAGCCCACAATTTGTGCTGAATACGATGCCAAGACCAACTCCTATCGGTCTGCATTTAACCCCCATCCCTCCATTCCCTGCATATCCATATACCTATCCAAAAGGTGCTTAAGTGCCAATATCGTATCTGACTTAACCACCAATCCCCGGCAGCATGTTCCGGGCACTCACCACCCTCTGTGTAAAAACTTTGGTCTGCACACTTCCTTTAAACTTTGCCCCACTCACCTTAAAGCTAGGGCCTCTAGTATTTGAGTTTTCCATCCTGGGAAAAAGGTTCTGACTGTCTACCCTACCTGTGCTTCTCATAATTTGATATACTTCCATCAGGTCTCCCCCAACCTATAGTGTTGCGAAGAAAAGAATCCAACCTCTCCCTGGTGCTGATCCAGGCATCATTCCGGTAAACCTTCTCTGCACCCTTTCCAAAGCTTCCACATCCTTCCAGTAATGGGGCGACCAGAACTGCACATAATACTCCAAATATGGCCTGACCAAAGTCCGATGAAACTGCATCATGATTTCCCGACTCTTAATGCTCCAACCTTTGCAAGAAAGCACACCATATACCGTCTTTACCACTTCATCTACTTGTGTTGCCACTTACAAGAGGTTTTTACTCAGACCCCAAATTCTTCCGTACATCAACATTTTCTCTCTCTCTCTCCACTGCCTGAAGTCATATTCCTCCCTTTATGCAACATTCTGCAGACTAAAAGCCAAGAATGTTTAATTGGCATGTGAACCCACATTAAAATGATGAAATTCTTACTTGTTGCAGTTTTACGGGGCTGTAAATGAAATAACACAGATAATGTACAATAATTAAAAATAATAATAAATAATAAACCATAATAGTGCTGTGCACGACTTGTGCACAACACCCTCCCTTAGGCAAGATCAAGAACTTGTGTTGTGTGGGATTGTCATGGACTCCACCCAGTCATAGCTGTTCCTTTTGTTCACTCTACCCCTCCTCCTCTTGCCAACATAAAACACGTTTGTTATCTCACCCTACCAGTTCTACTGGTAAAACACGTTTGTTATCTCACCCTACGGTTCGAGACCCTTCTTCAGACTTGGTCTCCAGCATTTTGTGTGTATCTTCAGTGTACACCAGCATCTGCAGTTCCGTCCCATAAAATTAACTCTTATTGCTCTCTCTGCTAATGCTTTTTGTTCACATACCGCCGAATACAATAGACTGGTCCTGCATCACTGAGGAAGTACCACAATGTAGTGCAGTACACCGTCTAAATGAGCAGAAGTACAAGAAATCACCAACAGGTCAACAAAGTTTAGAGCAGGGGTTCAGAAATAACATCATTACAACCTTTAAATACGAAAATAACACCAATGTCTCCAGCTGTTATCCAGCTAAACCATCAGAAGACAACAGTCCCGACCCATCATCTACATCATTTGAGACCCTCAGACTATCTTTAATCAAGCTTTACCTTGTACTAAACTTTATTCCCTTAATCCTGTATCTATACACTGTGGACAGCTTAATTGTAATCATGTATTTCCACTGACTGGATAGTACACAACAAAAAAAGCTTTCACTGATTCTCAGTACACGCGACACCAAACCAAACTATCCTCAGAAGACCAAAGACATTTGGTATGCCTCTAACAATTCTTAAAAACTTCTGCAGATGCACCATATAAACCACTGTCAACTTGAGAGTCAAGTTGCATCGCAGCTCAGTTTGGGAACATAGACGCAAAATGCTGGAGTGATTCAGCAGGACAGGCAGCATCTCTGGAGAGAGGAAATGGGTGACTTTTCAGGTCGAGACCAGCTCTGTCCAAGACCACAAGAAATTGCAGAGAGTTGTAAAGTCCATCACACAAAATAGATTTCCCACTATCTATACTTCATGCTGCCTCAGAAAAACAGCCAAGAAAATTTCCCATTTGGTCGCTCCTTCTCCACCCTCCCGTTGGACAGAACATACAGAAAATTGAAAGAACGCACCAGCTCACCCAGGAACAGCTTCTGCCCCCTCTGTTATCAGGCTTCTGAATGGTCCTTCCATATGCTAGGGTACTGTCCAATTCATCTCTACATTATTGCGGATATTGGACTTTGTCTATGGAACTGATGCGCTAAAATGCTGAGTATATATCCTGCACTCTGTATCTTTCCAATAATATAGAGGTCTGGACTCAGGCAGAGAAGTTAAACTTAAAAAAAAAAAAAAAAATTACTGAACTACAAGGCTCAACATGAGCAAACCCAAGACAAACATCAGGACTTATGTAGGGAACTTAATAAGTAACACAAGTGATAACGACACAGGTGAAAATAATTAAACGCAATTGAACACAGGTCATCACAGTCTATACTGCTCTCAGTGGTCAGCAGAGGAGACTGCAGGCACTGTGACAGAGTTTCACTGTACCTCAGTACACTTTTCAATAATAAACATCAACCTAAATCTGAAACAAAGGACAATAACAGGAAAAGCTTTAGACATACAGCGTGGACACCGGCCCTTTGGCTCACCGAGTCCACGCCGACCAGCGATCACCCCGTGCACGAGCACTAACCTATACACTCGGGACAATTTACAATTTATAGAAGCCAATTAACCAATAAACTTGTACGTCTTTGGAGTGTCCTGGAGCACCCAGCGAAAGCCCACTCGGTCACAGTGAGAACGTACAAACTCTATACAGACAGCACATGTAGTCAGGATCGAAGCCAGGATTCTAGTGCTGTGAGGCAGCAACTCTGCCATTGCCGCCCTGCCAGAACGTCAGGGAACGTCTGAAGTGTGGAAAACTGAGTACCATCGATAGTGGCCAGGGATGGAAAACAAAAAAACTGTAGATGTTCAAAATCTGTAAATCTGAAAATGCTAAAAACACTCAGCAGGCCTACTGTGCATCGTCATAGGCCCACAACACAAATCATGCCTCCTCCCAACAACCGGGTTTTCCCAGCATTTCCTGCTGTTCCACCAAACCCAGCCACGTCATAGAGAAACGGGAAAGTCTGGCTATCAGAAATGGTTTTATTCAAAGCAGAGCCCTGAGGAAGGTGTGGAAAATGAAATGTACCCTGAGTTCAGGTTGGTCTCCTTTTGAACAGCGTGCAAGAAGCCCAAGGCAGGGGGGGACGAGGGTGGGAGGAGATGAAGAATTAAAGTAACAGGCAGCGTGAATCAGCGCCGCTGAACCAGGAATCCACCTGTGGTCGTCTGAGGCTCGTCTCCAACTCCAAACACCGGGAACTGGGGAGGAGGGTGGAGGGAGTCGGCGATGGCGGTGGACGCTGGACAAAGGGCCATTAACAAGATGGAGGAGAGGATCGGTGGCGCCAGGACAATGGGCCTTTAAGGCCAAAATAAGACTAAACTCATAAGAACTTTGAAAGTTTGTGAGCGCCAGAAACGTGGTCTCTTTGTGTACTATCTTGGCAAAGTCTAAAATTACACTACAATTGTTACTTTTGTACTCATCTACAATTATGCTTATCTATAGTATGATTTTACTAGATTGTGTGCAATACAAATAACTTTACTGTACCTAGATACGCAGGTGCATGTGACAATAAAGTATCATCATCGTCATTACTTACGAGGATGTTGCCAGGACTCAGGAGACCAGAGCCAAAGGGAGAGGTTGAGCCTGTTGGGACTTTATTCTATGTCTCTCATCATTTTATATACTTCTATCAGGTTATCCCTGCAACCTCCGGCATTCCAGAGAAAACAATCCAAGTCTGTCCAACCTCCCCCTAGTCTTTGGAATGTGGGAGGAAACTGGAGCACCCGGCGAAAACCCACGCGGTTACAGGGAACATGCAAACTCCATACAGACAGCACCCGCAGTCAGGCTCGAACCTGGGTCTCTGGTGCTGTGAAGAAACGGCTCTACCTGCTGCACCGCTTGTGCTGACTCATACGACACAGTCGTTTCTTTCTTTTTGTTCACACAAAGAATATCTCTTTTAGTATTACATGTTTCTATGCTGAGGAATAGCAAATAGAATGATTTCGCCTATGCTGTCTTACAAAACGATCTTAATTTTCTTAGAGATACAGCATGGAAAAAGGCCCGTGGGCCCTTCGGGTCCATACTGAGCATCGATCACCCATTCACACTAGTTTTATGTTTATTTTATTCATTAATCTATTTTGGTCTATTTATAAATACTGAAGAGTTTTTCTTCTTCCTTGCAGATCATTGCTTTAAATCTGATATCAGAAAAAGGAGAAAATGAGTGCAGCTAATAACATCACGACTAAGGAACCAGATGTCACTGTTCATCCCAACTAATACAACCCAAGTCACCACAACTACAAGTGGGAACTTCATTGACAATATAATTAATAAAATTCCATGTAAGTATATGCATTTTAAAATATGAACATATAGAGAACAAACTAATGAGATTTGTAGACAGAATTAGAAATCTGTACAACTAAAATGGTCACAGTGAGAACGTACAAACTCCAATCACATCCGGTCTCTGGTGCTGTGAGGCAGCAACTCTACCGCTGTGTACTGTGCCACCCTAACAGGTGATGCTTCGGGTCATGTCCCTTCAGACCATTGGAATCATGACTGGAGTCAAAGCCAGGACTGCTGTTTGGGTTGCCACAAAGAACTCCGGAAGTGGAGGCGCTGCCCGGCAGCTGCGGCTCGCCTGCAGTCCGTCTGTTTTTTCTATTTTTTTTGTTTTCTTTTGTTCTGTTTTAGTTAAAATTTAGTTTATTAGGTTGTGAATGTGTGTGTGGGGTGGGTGAAACATGGTTTGGTCTCTTCCTTCGGGGAGATGTGACTTTTTCCTGTCGTATCCCCCGTCTCCGTCTGCGCTGAGGCCTAATGGCGGAGCTGGCGGCCTCCAACTGGGACCGACCTCGAGGCTCCGGAGGCAGAGCCAGCCAGGACTTACCAGCGCGAGGCTGGCCGACTTCGGGGCTGTGGCGGCGTCCTGGCGTTCTGACGGCGGTCGCCCGGCTTCTGGACTGTGGTGGCGTTGCGGTGGCGACGGCCTGGCTTTCGGGACTGTGGCAGCGTTCCGGCGTTCCAACGGAGGCCCGGCTTCGGGCTGTGGCGGCGTTGCGGTGGCGGCGACCTGACTTCGGGGGCTCGGCCACAGGCCCAGTGGACGACATCGTCGGGAGTTCGCAGGTCACAGGTTGGTGACCTGTTTTTCCAGAGCTCCCGCAACAACAGCTATGTCCGCTGGACTGGAGGGCGGCAGCTTCTGGCAGCTTCGACCGCCCCGCGCTGGGGAGTTTGAACCGACCCGTTCTAGGAGCTCGGATTCAGCCGCGGGACTGACTTACCATCACCCTGCGGGGTCACGACATCGGAAGCCTGGATCGCCTCAGCACAGAGGGAGAACAGGAGGGAAGAGACAGAGACTTTAGGACTTTTGCCTTCCATCACAGTGAGGAGGTGCCTGGTGAACTCACTGTGGTGGATGTTAAATTTGTGTTAATTGTGTATTTTTGTTATTTTATTATATGTTTGACTGCAAGGCACGAAATTTCATTCAGACTGAAAGGTCTGAATGACAATAAACGATAATTCATTCATTCATTCAACTGCTGATGTTGGTTAACAAAAAATGACACAAAGTGCTACAGTGGGTCAGGCAGCTTCTCTGAAGAAAAAGAATGGGTGACGTTTTGAGTCAGGACTCTTTCTGGTAAGGACCAGTAGTGGGGTGAACTGGGGTAATGGCTCGAGTGTCTTCAGGTAGGCTGCAGGAAGTGCCCCGGGACACAAAGATGGTTGACCTAGGAGAGGAAAGTGATGTTGGTTCGCAGGAACTGCTCCAGTATATTGAGCCGGCGGGCCAACCAGATTTTGAACTTTGAATAATGGCTCCAAAAATGGCAATGCCTTCATGTGTAATATATACAAAATGAATTTCACTGTGCAGTTGAATATGTGACAAATAAAGCACTATTCAACTATTCATTATTCAACTATTAAAGCACTATTCAACTATTCCCCATGGAAGGTTGGTTAAGAAGGTTCAATCTTTGGGTGTTAATGGCGGAGTAGCAAGATGGATTCAACAGTGGCTAAATGGGAGATGTCAGAGAGTAATGGTGGATGGCTGTTTGTCAGGTTGGAAGCCGGTGACCAGTGGGGTGCCTCAGGGATCTGTGTTGGGTCCACTGTTGTATGTCATGTACATCAATAATCTGGATGATGGGGTGGAAAATTGGATAAGTAAGTATGCAGATGATACTAAGATAGGTGGTGTTGTGGATAATGAAGTAGATTTTCAAAGTCTACAGAGAGATTTGGGCCATTTGGAAAAGTGGGCTGAAAGATGGCAGATGGAGTTTAATGCTGTTAAGTGTGAAGTGCTACATCTTGGCAGGACAAATCAAAATAGGAAGTACATGGTAAATGGTAGGGAATTGAGGAATGCTGTGGAACAGAGGGATCTAGGAATAACTGTGCATAGTTCCCTGAAGGTGGAATCGCATGTAGATAGAGTGGTAAAGAAAGCCTTTGGTGTGCTGGCCTTTATAAATCAGAGCATTGAATATAGGAGTAGGGAAGTAATGTTAAAATTGTACAAGGCATTGGTAAGACCAATTCTGGAGTATGGTGTACAATTTTGGTCGCCTAGTTATAGGAAGGATGTCAACAAAATAGAGAGAGTACAGAGGAGATTTACTAGAATGTTGCCAGGGTTCCAGCAACTATGTTACAGAGAAAGGTTGAACAAGTTAGGTCTTTATTCTTTGGAGCGCAGAAGGTTAAGGGGGGACTTGATTGAGGTCTTTAAAATGATGAAAGGGAGAGACAGAGTTGACGTGGATACGTTTTTCCCATTGAGGGTAGGGAAGATTCAAACAAGAGGGCATGACATGAGAATTAAGGGACAGAAGTTTAGGGGTAACGTGAGGGGGAACTTCTTTACTCAGAGGGTGGTGGCTGTGTGGAATGAGCTTCCAGCAGAAGTGGTGGAGGCAGGATTGATTTTAACATTTAAAAGTAAAGTGGATAGGTATATGGACCTGAAGGGAATGGAGGGGTATGGTCTGAGTGAAGGTAGATGGGACTAGGGGAAAACAAATGGTCGGCACGGACTGGAAGGGCCGAGAGGGCCTGTTTCCGTGCTGTATTTGTTATATGGTTATATGGTTATATGGTTATATGGTTATTCAACAATTGGTCAGTCTGAAGAAGTGTCCCGACACGAAACATCACCCATCCTTTTTCTCCAGGGATGCTGTCTGACCCGCTGAGTTACACTAGCACCTTGTGTCTATCAGAAACATGTAGACAGAAATTAGCATAGAACGTAGCATATAGAACATACAGACACACGGCATGCACACGCACATGTGCACGCAAACACACAAGCTCACACACACATGGAATCCATAGTTCATAATTGAGGTTAGTATTATGCTGTGTTCAAGAGCCTAATGATTGTTAGGAAGCTGCTTTCGACCTGGGCATTACAGTTTTCAGGCTCCTGAATCTTTTTCCCATTGGCAGGAGTGAAATGAAAGTGTGGCCAGAGTGGTGTGGGTCTCTGATGATGCTGGCTGCCTTTTGAGTCAGTGACTCTTATATTTCCCTTTGATGGTGGGGAGGTCAGTACCTGTGATGGCCCGGTCAGAAAGAAAGAGGAAAGAAGATAAATAAATTATTTCGAAATCAATATAATTAAAAGTCTCATCTTGACCACTTCCTCTCTGCGCTGTATATTGATTTTAGAAAAAACGCTACCCTGTATCGCTGTGATTTTTGGCCATCTTACTCACAGTCCTCCTCCGCTGAGCCAGTGTCTAGGATTTTTCCCTTGATGAAAAATAAAAAAGTTATGAGTGTTTAAAAAGACTTGAGATCAGCTAATTGGTCCTCTTGCCTGTCAATCACCGCGATTAAGGTAACGCCCCTCCGGGGGGAGGGGGGGCAGGACTATAAAACCCCGGATGCCTGGACGTGAATCAGTCACTCTGAGGGAGAAGCCACGACTGTCATTCTAAGCTGCGAATCAACTGAACTGAACTGTGAGTCTGCAATGTACTTGCAAGAAATGATTTGTTAGCCCTTAATGACAATGCCATGAGTTGTTTGGCCTGCTGCCCTGCCTGTGCTTGATAGTGCAATGCTTAATTGGAAATGAAATGAAATGACAATGCCATGAGTTGTGCGGCCTGCTGCCCTGCCTCTGCTTGAAACTGCAATGCTTTATTAGGTCCGACTGTGTTTGGAAGGAATAAATGCTTTATTAGGTCCAACTGTGTTTGGAAGGAATAAATGCTTTATTAAGTCCGACTGTGTTTGGAAGGAATAAATGCTTTATTAGGTCCGACTGTGTTTAGTCCAAAAGTCCCGCACATTTCATGACTTCCACTTAGTGGACAGGTCGCGCTGATTGCGTAATTTCCGGTGAGTGCAAAGGTCGCGCTGATTGCGTAATCTCCAGTAAGTGCAGAGGTCATACTGATTGCGGAAGTGCTGCTGCAGAAGCCCCACAGTGGCGAGGCTGCGCTCAGTCCTGTGAGTAGATTAAAGAAAGTTTACTGTCATATATATGGTGAGTCAGTGTGTGTGTGTGTGTGTGTGTGTGTGTGTGTGTGTGTGTGTGTGTGTGTGTGTGTGTGTGTGAGTCTGTGTGCATGTGTGAGTGTATGTGTGCATGAGTGTGAGTCGGTGTGTGTGTGTGTGTGTGTGTGTGTGTGTGTGTGTGTGTGTGTGTATGTGTGTGTGAGTATGTGTGTGTGTATATTGGAATTGGTGGAGAGGTGGAATATTGTGTTGGGGGACCAGCTCTCCCGTGTGAGGCTGGGACCCAACGGGTCCCACTTAGTCTAGTATTGTATAAAATGCTCTAGCTAAATCAACAAATAATAATGAAAAATGCCTTAAAGTGGGTCAGGCAGCAACTGTGGAAGATATGGATAGGCGACGTTTCGGGTTGGGACCCTTCTTCAGACTGGTTGTAGTAGGGGGAGAAAGTTGGAAGAGAAGTGATGGTGGGACAAAGTCAGGCAAGTGATAGGTGGGTACAGGTGAGATGGATTTGTTGGCAGATGGGTGGACATAGGCCAGAGATGAGAAGACAAATGGCTGTGAATAAGGAGAGAAGGGTTGTGTTTATACACCTGATGTGTGCTGTATTATGTATAAAGGAATACATAGCGAGGCCAAGGTGGCAAGGTTGGTTAAGATTCCACTCTATAGTTGAGAAATTAAATTTGGCCATTTAATTACACGTTGAGTTACTCCAGCACTATGAGTTTTGCTCAAGATACCACCATCACAGTTCCTTGTATCTCTCTTAATTGTATTGCTCCTCTACATTTGATAGAAACAAGGATCTGCAGATGCTGGTTAATACCCAAAAAGGACGCAAAATGCTTGAGTAACTCAGCAGGACAGGCAGCATCTCTGGAGAATATGACAAGGTGACTTTTGACTCTAGAGATCCAGCGCACGATCAGGCCCTTCGGCCCACCTGAGGCCCATCGGCCCACCCGAGTCCTGCACACTAGGGATAATTTTACAATTTTACCAAAGCCAAATAACCCACATACCTGTATGTCTTTGGCGTGTGGGAGGAAACCAGAGCACCCGGAGAAAACCCACGGAGTCTAAGGCAGAACATGCAAACTCCATACAGGCAGCACCCAAGGTCAGGATCGAACCCGGTTCTCTGGCGCTGGAAGGCAGGAACTCAACCTTTGCGCCACTGTGACGCCCCTTCGGGTCGAGACCCTTCAGTCCTGACCCAAAACATAATTTAGCCATGTTCTCCAGAGATGCTGCCTGACTCTTTGAGATACTCCAGCACTTTGTGTCCTCTCATCGGTCAGCAATATTGATCAAGTTTTTAAACAATAGTATCTCCCGCAAGAGTTTTATCAAAATAGAATTGTATATAACAAAGTCACGAGAATGTCCCAGGCTAGGCAATTACTGTATAAAGCAATGATCACAGCAATGAGTCAGAAATTGCTGCTTAAATCGGGAGCAAAAATGCTTAGTAAGTGTAAACTAGAATGATTCCATCTGATAACCAATATTAAACGAAATTCAAAGGGAAATGGTTTTGAAAAATAAACCATCAATTAGTTCACTTTGGCTCTTGTGTGCAATTAATTCAATTTGGACAAATAATTAGCAATTTTTCGACTTGATTAACAATGTCCTTGGAGTTCTTGAACACTGCCTTTGAGACTAATTAAGAGTGGGGAGAATTTAGGTGCCAGCTTTGTTCTTAATTACTATTCGATGTTGCAACGGGGAGTTAAATGGTGCGTCTATTTTAGAACATAGACACGCGTATCTAAAAGACTCCTTAATGCCCCAGTCGTATCTGCTCTTCGCAAATGGGACGAGCTTGGTCGGCATGGATGAGTTGGGCCGAAGGGCCTGTTTTCATGCTGCGTGACTCTATGATTCTATGCCTCTTGTGTTTCTTTCTGTCTTCTTCTGCAGATGGTAACCTCATTGTTCCATTATGGAAACAAATAACCTGAAATAGATATCAAATGGTTTCAAATGAAAATATGTAAATAAAAAAATGTTTCAGAGATTCACTCGTGAGCATTGGGTGTGGTTCTGGTTAGATGCAGGCTGCAATCCACAATTGATGGATTGAAAGATACAGCATCACAACAGCCCCTTCGGTCATCGATCACCTGTTCATGCTGGTTCTATATTACCCTAATTTCTGCCCACTCGCTATACACGTGGAGCAATTTACAGAGATTGAGACCCTTCTTCAGGCTGATTGTAGTAGTGGGGGGGGGGGGGGGGGAGTAAGCTGGAAAAGAGTGGTGGGGGCAGGACAAAACCTGGAAGTGATCGGTGGATACAGGTGAAAGGGGGTTTGAATGGCAGATGGTTGGACAAAGGTTAGAGATGAAAAGGAGACACAAGGGTGCCAGGTGAGGAGAGAAGGGGAATGAGATGTGAAGCCAGAGGGAGGATATGGGGGAAGGGGACTGGGGGGAAGGGTAAATGGGGGGCAGGAATGTGGGACAAATGGTTGCACACCTGGGTGGGGAATAGGGAAGAGTATTGGGGAAGGGGAGAGGAAAAAAAATCCAACATCTGCAGTTCCTTGTGTGACCTCCACCGATGTCACTCAGTGGGTCAGGTAGCATTGGCAGGGGGAATGGTCAGGTTTTTTGTTTGTTTTTCAGTTTTTAGAGATGCAGCATGGCAACAGGCCCTTTGGCCCATCGAGTCTTTGCCGAACAGGGATCTCTCCCATACAATAGTTATACCCTACACATGAGGGATAATTTTACAGAAGCCAATTAACCTCCAAACCTGCACATCTTTGGAACGTGGGAGGAAACCGGAGCACCTGGTGAAAACCCAAGTGGTCACAGGGCGAACGTACAAACTCCGTACCAACAGTTCAAGAAGGAACTGCAGATGCTGGAAAATCGAAGGTAGACAAAAATGCTGTAGAAATTAAGCGGGTGCGGCAGCATCTACGGAGCGAAGGAAATAGGCAACGTTTCGGGCCGAAGCCCTTCTTCAGACTGTTTGTCTACCTCCGTACAAACAGCACCCGAGGTCAGGATCGAGTCCAGTCCGTGGCGCTGTAAGGCCGCAGCTCCACTGCTATGTCACTGTGTCGCCCTAACAGGTGACATTTCAGGCCAGGTTCCTTCTTCAGAAGATTGGAATCACGACTGGAGTCAAAGCCAGGTCTGCTTTTAGGGTAGACGCAAAGAACTGCAGATGCTGATTCACAAAAAAAGTCACTGTAGTAACTCGGCAGGTTAGGCAGGATCTCTGGAGGGCAAGGATAGACGATGTTTTAGATCAAGACCCTTCTTCAGCCTATTTTTTGGCACCAGGTTTGGGATTATTGTGGAATCAATGTTGACTTTTAACGAGTTCTTGGATTGGATTTAGAAGTTAGATTCCAAAGATTAAATTTGGTTAATATTGGGGTTTTGTCATATCTGATTCACGTTGATTGGTTCATTTTGGAAGGTCCTGACCTGAAACGTCACCTCTCCATGTTCTCCAGAGACGTTGCCTGACCCGCTGAGTTACTCCAGCACTTTGTGTCTTTTTGTGTAAACCAGCATCTGTAAGGATTGGTTTCATCTTCTTCATGCCTTCATTTTCACCTCACAGTTCATTGATTGTTATCTCTTATTTCTTACCCAGTACCAAGATGGGCCTTGATTGCCATCTGTGCCGGCGTGGGTCTTGTTGTCCTCATCTGTGTCATCTGTATCTGCGTGAAGTGTTGTTGCAAGAAGAAGAAGAAAAAGAAAAAGAAAGAGCAACTTAACCTGGAAAGTCTGAATGGCTCCATCACCACAAATCTGGTGGGTGTTCCATAACAAAGTGCGTTCTGTTCCTATAACTCAAATCTTTATGTAGTAACTCCACTGTCACTACCTTTAGAAACACATTTAGGTGAATTAAACGTACAAAGGGGAAAGATTTAATAGGAATATGCGGGGCAACATTTTCACACATACGGTGGTGGGTATATGGAACGAGCTGCTGGCCGGGGTAGTCTAAGCAGGTACAATGGATGGGAAAAGTTTAAGGATATGGGCCAAAAGTAGGCAGGTGGAATTGACGTAGATTGGGCATCTTTTTCGGCACGGACAAGTTGAGCCGAAGGGCCTGTTTCCATGCCTCACAATCTCAAATAAGTTTAGAGATAGAGAAATTGACTGGTTGATTGAAGGATACAGCATAGATTCAGGCTCTTCGGCCTACTGAGTCCATGCCGACCAACAACCACCCGTTCACACTGGTTCTATGTTATCTCACTTTCTCATTCACTCACTACATATTAGGGATAATTTTACAGAAGGCCAATTAACCTACATGCCCGCTTGTCTTTGGAACGTGGGAGGAAATCAGAGCACCCGGGGGAAACCTACGCTATCACAGGGAGAACACACACAAGAAAGCACCCGAGGTCAGGATCGAACCTGGGTTCCTCACGCTGTGAGGCAGCAGCTCTACCAGCTGCACCTCTGTGCTCCATATATGATTCTTAACATCGCAAAAATATTTTGTCATTTCATCTGCGTGGCAAGTCTGCAGTTATATCAATAATATGCAGGGAATGGAGTGATATGGATCATCTTGCCATAGAGGGAGTACAGAGAAGGTTCACCAGACTGATTCAGGACTTTCATATGAAGAAAGACTGGATAGACTCGGTGTAAATGAAAACTTTACAAGCTCTTAAGTGTGCAACATCTTTTAATGATAGCACTGGGTATTACATACACCTTCAAGCACCGGCTACATTTTCCTACTGAGGGGAAGGCGTTATGATTGATGTTAACTGGGCGGGGTTAATGGGAGTGAGGTAACTATATTATTGGTTGCATATAAACCATCTACATCCTTCCCCTTAGAAATCAAAAAACAGATTGTTGTCACGACAACCGAATTAAACAGCAGAATTAAACGAAATCGCCGTAGCGAACAGGCGGCTTACTGATCCTGCCCGAGCGCGTACGGATGTCTCCCCCTCCCCCCGAAAGAGCAGAAGAAGCAGGAGGACGCAAGGCAGCCGGGGAACCAGGGAAGGGCATTGGGGTGGGAGAAACAGGAGAGGGAGAACCGCGACCGGCAACAGGGGACCCGCGCAGAGGGGAACCAGGCGCCCGCGACGGGGACCGAGGCATGCAGGGAACACCAGCCGGAGCCGCAGCCCCCTGGGCCCTATGCCCCTCCACTCTCCTATCAGACACTCGGCATGTACTCGCTAGAATTGAGAAGATTGAGGGGGGACCTTATAGAAACGTACAACATTCTTAAGGGGTTGGACAGGCTCGATGCAGGAAGATTGTTCCCGATGTTGGGGAAGTCCAGAACAAGGGGTCACAGTTTATGATAAGGGGGACGTCTTTTAGAACCGAGATGAGAAAAACATTTTTCACACAGAGAGTGGTGAGTCTGTGGAATTCTCTGCCACAGAAGGTAGTTGAGGCCAGTTCATTGGCTATATTTAAGAGGGAGTTAGATGTGGCCCTTGTGGCTAAGGGAATCAGGGGGTATGGAGAGAAGGCAGGTACAGGATACTGAGTTTAATGATCGGCCATGATCATATTGAATGGCGGTGCAGGCTCGAAGGTCTGAATGGCCTACTCCTGCACCTAATTTCTATGTTTCTATGTTTCTATGTGCATGCAGAGGAGATGAGTTTATATGGTCATCATAGTTGGCACAGACACTATTGGCTGGGCCTGTTCCTTTTCTATGGTCTATATTGCATTAATTTAACATAATCATTGAAAAATGTATTACAGCACTGATCTGAGATGTAAGCAGTCAAAATAGAGGGGCAAGGCCTTAAACAGATTAAGCACAAACACAAAATAATTTAAAATTGGAAAAAAAGACACAAAGTTTACTACACAATATTTAAAAAAACATTTGGACAGGTACTCGGGTAGGATAGTGTAGAAATGAACCGCAGATAATGGTGTATACTGAAGACACCAAAGTTCTGGAGTAACTCAACTGGTCAGGCAGCATCTCTGGACCCGACCCAAAACGTCACCCATCCTTTTTCTCCTGAGATGCTGCCTGTCCTGCTGAGTTACATGGATTGGATAGGTTTAGAGGATGGCAGGTGGGACTGATGTAGATGGGACATGTTGGCATGGGCAAGTTGGGACGTATGGCCAGTTTCCACGCGGTATGACATTATGACTATGACTTTATGTGCTGGATTAAACCAGCAGGTCAGGCAGCATCCCTGGAGAATATGGATAGGTGACGTTTCTTGTGTCTAGTTCCTTATGGCTAGCAACATTTATCATCCTGACTATAGCCCCCGAACATTGCCTCATTCCTTTTCAATCAGTCTGAAGAAGCGTACGACACCAAACATCACCGATCCATGTTCTCCAGGGACGCTGAGTTAATCCAGCACTTTGTGGCTTTATTTTTAAATGAGCATCTGCAGTTCCTTCTGACTCCAATGTAAAATTGCATGTGTTTAGAGGCAATTTAGGTGAATGTGAATAGGAATGGTCGGTGAATCATACTTGGTGCAGAATGAGATTTGGACCAGCTAATTCTGGAAGGGTTGATGCCTGGAAGATATGTTAGATGGTAGCAAGGAGATGGATTGTAAAGTGCACATTCGTATAGAAGAGGAAGATTGAGGTAGAGTACACCTAAACTTGTTTATCCACTGTACGAAACAGAGCAGCATGTTCTAAATGTGATCTCAGACTCTTTTGAATTCCACCATATGATTAATTAACCCAAATGTTGCTAAAGAGATATACAGAGAGAACACAATGTTCTCTCATTGAAATCACAACTAGTTTGCATGTTCACTACAGTGATTTATAAAACGGACTAATTACAAGAATTAATTCCTCCCTATTCTTCCCTGCCTCCTCTTACCACCTTTCTCCATGTCATGCATCCAGTCTGGCAATGCTCAATTCTTCCAGTATCTGACTCTACAGGAATAGGCGAATCGACTTTTACATTTCAAAATCTGATCTACGTAAGTGTAGTTTAGAGATACAGCGCAGAACAGGCCCTTCAGTCCGCCGGGTCCATGATGACCAGCAATCCCGGCACTCGAACATAGTCCTACACACACTAGGGTCGGGACAATTTACAATTTTACTAAGCCAATTCGTCTACAAACCTATACATCTTTGGAGTGTGGGAGAAAACTGGAAAACCTGGAGAAAACCCACGCACATCATGGGCAGAACGTATAAACTCCACACAGACCGAACCTGTAGTCAGGAATGAACCCAGGTCTCTGGCGTCGGAAAGCACCAACTCCGCTGTTGCGTCACCGTTATGCTGAAAAGTTCAAATCAAAATCAATTAACCGTAACTAAACTGGCATCTATATTGTTACTTTAACTTTATAGGATTTGTCATGATGCTCCCTCAAACTTTGTTGGCAAGCAACACTTAATGTTACTTTTCAAGGGCTTTTTACAAAGGCTTTTCCCTTTTCTCCCCTCTCCCATCGGCAGAAGATACAACAATTTGAAAACATGTACCAGCAGATTTAGGAACAGCTTCTTCCTCGCTGTTGTCAGACGATGGAACAGACCTTCTATAAGTTAGGTGTAGTCTCAATCTCCCAACCTACCTCACTGCAGACTTTGCATTTTTTCTCTGTAGTTGAGGAGGTAGTTGAGGCAGCTTGTTCTATACATCTACCACCCTCTGTGTAAGAATGTAGTATCACAACATTAAAAAAAAACATTTTTACAAATACATGGATTGGGTAAGTTTAGAGGAATATGGCAGACAGGTGGGACTAGTGTAGTTCGGGCATGTCGGTCGGTATGGGCAAGTTGGGCCGAAGGGCCTGTTTCCACGCTGTATGGCTATGTCTCTATGAGACAAGACGGGATTTACTAATTCTCCACAATACTTTCAGCAGGTTGCCTTTAACACAACTAATTTACCCATCCTACCTTTAGTCAAGATGGAAAGATTTAATGTTTTGCTATTGTGTTTTAAAGGTGCAGCCAGATTTGGATGATTTGGATGGAACGGTGGAAAATTATGGAAAATTGCAATATTCCTTGTATTATGATGCGAAGAAAGAAACGGTAGGTACATAATTCCCGTGGTTGATTTAATGTGTCCACAATCGTGAACTTGAAGCGGTCTTAACTTTTTGAAAATGAGGGGTTAAAACTATACAAACAAAGAACTGCAGATGCTGGATTATGCTGCCTGATACGCTGAGCTCCTCCAGCACTTGGTGTCTATCTTTGGGGTAAAAGTATAGTTAGGCAGGATTCCTGCTTATCAGGACTCAAAAAACTCTTCCTTGGAAGTACATTTAAGAGCAAGATTCAAGCGTAATTTTTTGTCATATGTCTTGAAGCAGCAATTTTGGTTTAATAATAAACACTCACTGCGCACGTAAGGTACAATGCTCTGCCTCTGATACCTTGCAGCTTAATGTTGGAGTGATACAGGCAGCGGACCTAAAGGCGATGGACTTTGGAGGGACATCTGATCCTTACGTCACTGTGTATCTTGTCCCAGAATCCACACAGAAATTTGAAACGAAGGTGTTTCGAAAAACACTGAATCCATCGTTTAAAGAACAATTCACATTCAAGGTACGTCTTACATTTATTTTTAAAGCAATGATCATTTGTTAAAATCTTGAGGGGGCCTGATGCAGGGAGAGGTTGAGCAGCGTAGGTTTCCATTCCTTGGCACGCAGGAGGCTGAAGGGTGATGTTATAAAGGCGTATAAAATTGCAAGGGGAATAAATAGGGTGAATGCACACCAAGGATAAGGGCATCAGTTATTTTTTATACAGAAGGTGGTGGGTGCCTGCAAAGTGCTGCCAGGGAATGTGATGGAGGCAGATATAATAGTGGTGTTTCAGACTTTTAGATAAGCACAAGGATATGCAGATAATGGATGGATGTGGATCATATGTAGGTAGATGTGGATCATATGTAGGCAGATAGGCATGATGTTGGCATCATGCTTGAAAGAGACACTGTGGGCTGATGGACCGGTTCCTGTGCTATATTGTTTTATATTCTCCCTCTCTCTTGGAAATAGCATACAGCCTGACCCTGAGCTAGTTGGTAGCATTGAAAACTACAATGAGCTGTTCTGCTTTAGTTGGACCAGATGTTTCTAATTCACTCAGTTGTTGTACTACCCCTCAACCCAGGGCAGCCAAGCTGAGATATCGGAAAAAACCGTGGTGATGAAAGTGTATGACTTCAACCGATTTTCCAAACACGATATAATTGGTGAAGTGAGAATCCCGCTACAAACCGTCAACCTCAACCATGCACTGGAGGAATGGCACGAGTTAACCAAGGCTCTGAAGGATGAGGTAAGTTTGGTTTCGTTTGGCCTGTTGCCACGTGTGCGGAGGTGCAGTGAAAAGCTTGTTAGTTGCGTGCTATCCAGTCAGCGGAAAGACTATACTTGATACAAGCAAGCTGTCCACAGTGTACAGATACAGGATGGGGCAGCACAGTGGCGTGGGTTTTCTCCAAGATCTCCAGTTTCCTCCCACATTCCAGACATACTGTGGAATTACTTGTTTGTAGGTTACTTGGCTTCTGTAAATTGTAAATTGTCCCTAGTGTGTCGGGTAGTTCTAGTGTATGGGGATCACTGGTCGGCGCGGACTTGGTGAGCCAAAGGGCCTGTTTCCACACTGTATCTCTAAACTAAACTAATGTGGCACAGCGGTAAAGTTGCTGCCTAACAGCGCAGAGACCTGGGTTGATTCTGTACGGAGTTTGTACGTTCCCCCCTTAACCACGTCAATTTGCTCCCGGTGCTCCGGTTTCCTCCCACATTCCAAGGATGTGCAGGTTTGTAGGTTAATTGGTTATGGTAAAAGAATCGTAAATTGTCCTTAGTGTGTAGGATAGTGCTAATATATGGGGCGATCGCTGGTCGACGAGGATTCGGTGGGCTGAAGGGGCTTTCTGCTCAGTATCTCTAAAGTCTAAAGATAAAGGGAATATGTCCGATTAAAAGATAGTACAAGGGTTTCCAATGAGGTAGCTCAGAACTGCTCTCTGGTTGGTGATAGGATAGTAAGGTTTTATCAGCAAAGACCTCGGCAGATGCGTTTAAATCAAAATTGTAGAGGCTGCTGATCAAAAATATAACAGAAGGTGTGTTTAGTCTGAAGAAGGGTCCTGACCCATAACATCACCTATCCATGTTCTCCAGGGATGCTGCCTGACCCACTGTGTTGCCTTTGTGCCCCATATCTGAGGAAGGATATGGTGGCTGTCAACAGTCTAATATTGGGTATTAGCTGAAGCCATAGGGTCATACAGCACGGAAACAAGTCCCTTTCTTGATTAGTACGGGTTTCAAAGGCTGTGGGGAGAAGGCAGGAGAATGGGGTTGAGTGCAAAAGATATTTCAGCCATGATTGAATGGCGGAGTGGACTCGATGGGCTTTATGGCCCAATTCCGCTCCTATAAATTATAAACTTCCACAAGGCGCCTAGAAAACTCAATGGGTCAGACATTACTAGTTGCTTCTTTTAGTTTTGAATAAAATGTTGGCTTTCTGAATGTTTTAATCCTTGATTACTCAGTTACTCAGGACCTGAGTGTGGGTAGATTGTCAAGTATATTTGGGAAATGTCTTCCTGAAGCAACTATTCCCAAACCCAAGGCTTTTTAAGGCGTTGGTGAGGCCACATTTGGAATATTGTGAGCAATTTGGATCCCATATCTGAGGAGGGATGTGCTGGTTTTAGAGAGGGTCCAAAGAAGATTTACAAGAATGATCCCGGATAAAGTTTGGGATAAAGAATGTTGTGCGTTTGACGACACTGTGTCCTGACGCAAAACGTCACCTATCCATGTTCTCCAGAGATGACGCCCGACTCGCTGAGTAACTCCAAAACACCAAAGTTCTGTTTTCTTGTCACCTTTATTCACGGTTTGTTCCTTGCTTGACTAGAAGCTGAAAACACGGGTGGTAATTTGCAAAATCCTGCGGCAACTCATTTCAAAAAGCAACATTATCACAAAAGCGAAATACATGACAGTAAAGATTCATATTTCAATTTGAAATGCAGCCGGGGATCCTCAGACTAATGCTATTTGTCAAGGGGGTTCCAAATGAAACAGGGACAGACACTTTAAAGGATGCTCAACACACTTTTTGCGTAAAGTATCACTGTAAATGGCTCCAACCACTCATCAACGTGTGACATTTTGTTCCCTGTTTGTATATGGATCTTATCGTGTGAGACAGCCTTTTGAATGTATGTGAAGACTGCTGTTTCAAAAGAAGCATGGAACACACATTATATATTTCTATTCTTTAGGAAGCCGATGAATGTACCATATAACTCGTAAGCGTAGTTCTCGGGAGATAATAGAGGTGTAGAAATATATAAACTTGGAGCAGGAGATAGCCATTTACCCCTTTGAGCTTGCTCCATCATTGTAGAAACAAGGAACTGCAGATGCTGGTTTATACCAAAGATAGATACAAAGTGCTCACGTAACTCAATGGGTCAGACAACATCATTGGACATAAAATTGAGTTATGCCAGCACTTTGCGTCTTTCTTTGGTATAAACCAGTTCTTTGTTTCTATATTTTGTCAGTCTGAACAAGTGTCCAGACCCAAAACATCACCCATCGTTTTCTCCAGAGATGCTGAGTTACCCCAGCACTTTGTATCTATCTCTGCTCCAGCCAAGAAGGCACACTAATGCCTCTATTTCCTGACGAGACATTGTTAGGAAATGTGACAAACATCTACAGGTGCACCGTAGAAAGCATATTGTCGAGTTGCATCACAGCTTGGTTTGGGAACAGCTCTGGCCAAGACCGTAGGAAATTGCAGAAAGTTGCAGTAGCCCAGTTCATCACACAGATCAGTCTCCCCACCATTGTCTCCATCTATACTCCACGCTGTCTCGGAAAAGCAGCCAATATAATCAAAGACGTGTCCCACCCCGGTCATTCCTCCGTATCCCTGCATCCATTAAACAGAAGATACCGAAGTTTAGAAGCACGCACCACCAGACATGAACAGCTTCTTCCTTCTCTGCTATCATGCTTCTGAAGGTTCTTCCATAGGTGGGGTACTGTCCAATTCACCTTTACCCCATTGCGGACATTGGACTTTGTCTAAGGTACTGATTCGCTGAGAACTATATTCTGCACTCTGCGTCTTCCCCTTTGCTCTACCTATTGTACTTGAGTTCGAATTAATTGTATTATATGTAGTATTTCTGATCTGTTTGGGTCGCATGCAAAACAAAGCTTTTCACTGTACCTCGATACATGCGACAATAATAAACCTAAACCTAAACCTAAAATATGAATGAACATTGAATAGAACAGACCAGGTTCTCTCTGATATTGAACAATCCTCAGATAAACTTTAGGTGCATTGCCAAGATATGGTGCTCATCAGACCGTATTGTGAACAATTTTGGGTCCCTTACCTGAGGAGGGATGTGCTTGCGTTGGAGTGGGTCCAGAGGAGGTTTACGAGAATGATCCCGAGGATGCTTGGGCTAACATATGATGAGTGTTTGACCACACCGGGCCTGTACTCACTGGAGTTTAGAAGGATGAATATGGAGGGGCCTCCATACAAAAAACGGCCCCCATACATCTCCTTTAAAGTTTCCCCCTCTCACCTTATAGCTACGCCCTCTAGTGTTTGGCATTTCCACCCTTGGAAAAAGGTTCTGTTTGTCTAACCGCTCTTTGACTTATAATTTTATATACTTCTATCAGGTGTCCCCTCAATCTCCGACGTTCCAGAGAAAACAATCCAAGTCTATCCAACCTGTCCCTGTAGCTGAAACCCTCTAATCCAGGCAGCATTCTAGTAAGCCTCCCCTGCACCTTCTCCAAAGCCTCCACTTTTTTGTAATGGGGCGACCAGAACTGCAGGCAAAAGCTAACCGGTCCGATAGAGCTGCATCATGACTTACTTTATATTTTCTTGTTTTCTTATTAGGAAGAGCATCTCGGTGATATTTGCTTTTCGCTTCGCTATGTCCCTACTTCTAACAAGCTGCACGTGATCATTTTGGAAGCCAAGAACCTGAAGACAATGGATAAAGGAGGTTCATCCGGTAAGAGTTTTTAAAAAAGTTTTGAAATATGGGTGGTGTAGCTGGTAGAGCAGCTGTCTCACAGCGCCCAAGACCTGGGTTCGATCCTGTCCTCGGGTGCTGAGAATTTCATTGAGAATTTCACTCAATGGTCAATAGTGCTTTATTATCACATGTGCAAATGCACAATTAAATTATTTTCTTTGCCTACAGTCCAGTAGAGTATTGCCATACCTAAGCACAATCCCCGATGGGCAAAGTGTACAGAAATAGCCCACTGAGACCGTACACAACAGGCGCCACATGTTGGCGCCAGTTTCAAAGTCCAGTCCGTGCTCTGGGTCTTACGAGCGGCATCCGATCCAGGCGAGCCCCAGGCTTCTGCGGGCCTCCAGCCATCGCCTTTCCTTTGGACATGTGGGTGGTCCCGTAAGAATTACATAGTTCCATTTCAATATATATGACAACAAAACACTCTTCACTCTTAACTCTTGATTTTATTAAGCCAGTATCTGCAAAGTCTCAAAACAAATACTTACCACATACTGTTGGAGAATATACCCTGTCAATAACTGAAAACATAATTTGTATTTCTGACAGATCCCTATGTGAAGATTCGCTTGATTCTCAATAATAAAAAACTTAAGAAGAAGACAACAACAGTTAAAAAGAACACCCTGAATCCATATTTCAATGAGCCTTTTACGTTTGATGTGAATTTTGAAGAAATACAGGTGAGGAGTAAATGCGAAATATTTAAAAAGAAATATTTAAAATAGTGCTGCACCGTGGTGCGGCGGTAGAGCTGTTGCCTCACCACGCTCGAGATCCGGGTTCGATCCTGTGTGTGGGGTTTGAGATTCGCCCTGTGACTGCATGCGTTTTCGTCGGGTTTTCCAGTTTCCTCGCACATTCCAAAAAAGTGCAGGTTTGTAGGTTACTTGGCTTCTATAAAATTGTCCCTAGTGTGCAGGATAGAACTAGTGTGTAGGGGTGATCGAAGGTCGGTGTGGACTCCGTGGACCGAAGGGTCTGTTTCCACGCTGTATAGAGAGTCCTAGAGTGATACAGTGTGGAAACAGGCCCTTCGTGCTTTGGCCCAACTTGCCCACATGACCCAGCTACACCAGTCCCACCTGCCTGCGCTTGGTCCATATCCCTCCAAACCTGTTCGATCCATGTACCTGTCTAACTGCTTCTTAAATGTTGGGATAGTCCCAGCCTCAACTACCTCCTCTGACAGATTGTTCCATACACCCACCACCCTTTGTATGAAAAATTAAATCTATTAAATCTATTAAAATTAAACCTATTAAATCTTTTACCCTTCACCTTGAACCTATGTCCTCTGGTCCTCGATTCCCCTACTCTGGGCAAGCGATTCTGTGCATCTGCCTGCTCTATTCCTCTCATGATTTTATACACCTCTATAAGATCCCCCTTATCCTTCTGCGCTCCAAGGAATAGAGATCCAGCCTACGTAACCTCTCCCTGTAGCTCAGACCCTCTAGTCCTGGCAACATCCTCGTAAATCTTCTCTGAACCCTTTCAAGCTTGACAGTATCTTTCCTGTAACATGGTACCGTGAACTGAACACGATTTTCTAAATGCGATCTCACCAATGTCTTGTACAGATGCAACGTGGTTTCCCACGTTCTGTACTCAATACTCTGACTGTATCTGTTAACTAAAGTAAATACTAGATTGGTCTCTCTGTTGTGCACTAATTTAATTCTGGGTCGAGTACACAGAGCTGCTTGGCTTTGGCGCCATCTTGCTTACTTGGTCATGGCAGTAGGGTGTGAGGGTTCCTGCCACAACAACTCTCAAGAAAATCTGACCAGAAAATATTTACGTCCAGACACCAAACTAGAACATATGTGATTGCAGTTGGAAGACCTTCCATCCAAGCACCCGCAGACATTCAGAATTTGGACCAACAAAGGATTGTCACTTCAGTGAGGTTCTTTGGCAGTAGGAATGCAGTCGCACTTGTGAAACTGTGCTCAGAATAATTTAGCGCCTCTAATATAGGAATGGAAATTAAGTCCCGCTGCGAGTTAGGCACAACATTTCACTCCTGTGGGCACAGGCAGAATTCAGCACAGTCTGCCTCGCATTGATGTCTTCACTTGTCTGGTAATAAATAGTTATCCAAAATAATTTTGAAGAATAAGATGAATCCCATGAATAGCATGGGCATTATAAAATGAGAGCCAAGTCAAGTCAAGAATGTTTTATTGTCACATGTCCCGAAACGGAACAATTAAATTCTTATTTATAGAATTTGTAGCAGCACAACAGATAGGTAAACAAATTACTCTGTAAATATAGGCGTTTTGAAGCAACCTTTCAAGGTTTTTGTCGAAGGAAGAGGGACAGAGCCAGTGAGATTTCAAAGTTTGACTTAACGTTGGACTGCTGAAACTTTCCTTTGTTAAAGGATTTCTCCATTTAGTGAGGAATTCCTGCGTTCCTCTGGAGCGCCATGGGAGCGGCTGTGGCTGGCGGATTGCCAAGAGTGTCTGGAGATCGGGGGGGGGGGGGGGGGGGTAGGAAAGGCTGTGGTGTTTTTGTCGTTTCTAACACCGGATCTCTGCCCCCATACCGTTTTGCCCAGAGCAGGCTACCTGGGCTTAATGAGAAGGTACTTTTCGCTTCCGGCAGATTCCGGAAACTCGGAAGGGCTGTGAAAAGCCTCCCAAGAGCTGCTCTCGGCTGTGGAGTTGAGCGTGGGGATTTTCCTTACTCGGCTGGAGAGAACTGTTTCTGTTGCTTTTTCGGACTGTGACTGAGATCGCTCTTGAGCTGAGACTGCTGGTGTCCCTGGTGCTGGTTTGTGCCACTGGCAAGATGGCGGAGGCTCGCTCGGGCTGGGTGTTACGCAGCTGCGGGTGTTATCACATCAGTTATTGGGATTGGCTCCCCTGGAAATGTGTCCCCTGGGATGGGGGATGAGCAGAGACAACCCAAAGGGGGAGTCTTGGGAGTAGGGGCAGTTTTCCAGTCTGTGCTCCTTATTAGAGCCAGAAGAGGTGCTGTGGGGTGTGTTGCCCCACCGGCTGAGGCAATAGTGGGGGACTCTTTCAGTGGGTCTTGGTGAGGTTACTCCCCTGGTGGTGGAGGGTGGAGACTCTCTGGGTGTTGCCGGTGGAGCGGGTACTCTGGGTGCTGTGGGGGTCGGGGCTGTTTCAAGTCGTGACTCGAATCATTTGGATTCCGGGAGCGCCTGCGTTTTGCAGGCCCTGATGCCTCTTGTTTTTTCCTCCCCAGGCCCAGACGTGGTGGGAGAGTGCAGGAGCCTGGCCTTTCACCTGACGGCTCATTGCTGTCAGAGGTATTGGGACCCTCCCTCGACATTGATCCTGGGGGTGGTGTCATGCCGGAGGAGGGGGAGGGTGAGGCAGCCAGCTTGTGCAGTGGGGTGGGTGAGCTGACAGCTAGCTGTAGTCTTTCGAACTCTGACGATGACCTTGAGTGCAGTATAGGGGAGGATGGTGCTCCAGGAGTCAGTGTGTTGGCGAATTGCCCACATTCCAGTGCTTTGTCTCGAGGGGTCGTTATCTGTGAGATTCGGGACTTTCTGAAAATAAACAAGTGTTCTAGAACTAAAATCGAAGCAGTGGGAAGACGTTGGATGGATCTGCCAGGATTTATTAAGACACAATATTATCCTTGGCAGCAAAACCAGTGGTCTTCCCGAGTCTGAGAAGTGTCAGTTTGGGGACTTTTTGAAGCTCCTAAGAGAGAGGGCCCCCGCTCCCATGAGGAGTGTGAGGAAACAACTCTAGTTTGTTTGCACGTTCACAGTTGGCAGTCTAAACCTAAATGGTGGGAGGGGGGTCTTATGTAGATTTTATCATCTATCTGTCCTCAGAGAGGGGGAAATATGCAGTGAGTTTTCTGCAAGAGACGCATACTGTTGTCAGTGATGAACCCACCTGGCAACTGGAATGGGAAAGGGGGGTCTACATGAGCCATCTCAGCAGAAATTCGAGTGGGGTGGCTTTCCTGTTGGCCCCAACCTTCCAGCCAGAGATCCTGAAGGTGCAGGAAGTTGTGCCAGGTCGTTTGCTCTCTCTGGACGTGAGCCTGGGTGGCATGCCGCTGCATTTTATTAACGTGTATGCCCCCAGCACCGGCACGATGCAGGCCGGCCTACTTCAGGAGGTGACTGCTCTGTTGAGCACTATTGATAGTGGAGAGTGTGTCTTCCTTGGGGAGGATTTCAATTGAGGTGCGAGATCGCGCTGGTACTCAGTGTGCCCCCGCTGTAGCGACGTTGAGAGGTTTGATTGAATCCTTTGAGTTGGTTGTTGCATGGCGGAACCACCACCCTGATTCCAGCGCTTTTTCGCAGAGGTCTGAGGGGGGTGGTTCCCACATCGATCGCATGTACATCTCTGGTGCGTATGTCTCCCGTGTCTCGGCGGCCTCAATGCGGCTGGTGCCATGCTCGGATCACTGTCTGACGCGTGTGGACTTTAATCCAGCGTGCGCTCGGGCTGGGTCCGCGTACTGGCACTTTAATAACCGGCTGCTGGAGGATCGGTGTTTCCGGGAGTCATTCAGTCGGTTTCGGGTGAAGTAGAGAGAGAGGCAGAGGAGCTTCCCTTCCCTCAGGCAGTGGTGGGATGTGGGGAAGGCTTACATCCGTCTCTTTTGTCAGGGATACACGTGGGGGTCGACCGGAAGGCGGGACTCGGCGGTCAAGAGGCGCGAGAGGGAGTTACTCTATGCAGAGTTTTGCCTGGGTCGGATTGGTGAGAACTCCTGTGAGTGGGGAGAGTATCAGGAGAGGAACCTGCTGCTTGAGCGGTCCCGAGGCACTTGCGTGAGGTCGCGGGTCCAGATGCTGCACGATGTGGACCGTGCGTCACCTTTCTTTTTCTCTTTAAAGAAAGTGCGGCGAGCCCGCAAACAGCTTGTTGAGCTGCTCGCAGATGATGGCTCCTCTGTCACAGATCCAGAGTGGATCAGTGCTATAGTTTGGTCCTTTTGTGGGTCCCTGTTCTCCGCAGATGGATTCAGCGGGGAGGCCAGCGGGTCCTGTGGGAGGGTCTACCGACTGTAGATAGGGAGGTGTCCGATCCCATTCACTTTGGGAGGGGGGTTCGCCAGGGGTGTCCCATGTCTGGTCAGTTGTACTCGGCCTGTGTGGAACTGTTCCTGTGTCTTCTTCGGAGGAGTAGACAGGCCTGGCTCTACCGGGACCCGGGGAGGAGGTGGTTCTTTCGGCTTATGCTGATGATGTACTCCTTACGATCACTGACCCTGGTGACCTGCGGAGGATGCGTGACTGCCAGAAGGTTTTCTCGGCTGCATCATCTGTCAGGACTAACAGGAGTAAGTGCTCTGGACTTTTAGTCGGTCAGTGGCAGGTAGACTCCCTGCCAGAGGACATTGTATGCGTGAAGCACCACTCACCTCCTCTATCTGGGGGTTTACCTGAGTCCCACTGAGGATGCTTGGCCGGCGAACTGGCTGGAGCTGGAGACGAAAGTCGTCGCCCGGCTGGGGCGCTGGTCAGGCCTGCTTAGAGTTCTTTCTTTCCAGGGTAGGGTGCTGGTCATAGCAGGTGGCCTCCATGTTGTGGTACCGGCTGACTACTCTTGTCCCGCCCTCTATCTTTGCAACTGCATTACAGAAGATGCTGGTGGATTTCTTTTGGGGAGATAGGAACCACTGGGTTTCCACAGCGGTCCTGAGTTTCGCGTTAGAGGAGGGCGGCCAGTCCTTGGTGTGCGTGCATACCCAGGTGGCGGCTCTCCGTCTCAGGACTCTGCGGAGGTATATGTATGTAGAGAACCTCCCCAGATGGACGCTCTGGCCATGTATTTTTCCCGCCGGGGTCATTGCTAAGGGGGGTTTTGCGGCTCCCGGTGGTGGGCATCAGTCGACCCACCTTACGGGGTTTGCCTAGTTTCTATCGTGATGTGCTAAGAGTGCGGAATTTGGTTTTCAACCAGCGTCTTGCTCCACGAGGGGAGGGGAATGTTGTGGCTGCGGGAGTGGCTGGTCCTCACCCTGTCCTGGCTGGTGTCGTGGAGAGGCGTTGGCTTAGAGTGGTTCTGACTCAGCTTTCCCCCGCTCCGTCAGATCTGCTCATTGGTCCTAGGCTCCGGGGTATTTCTCGGGCACCGGCTCCACACAACCTGAGCCGCCTTTCTGAGACGCCCAGCATGCCGTTCCGTGATGCGAAGCGACGCGCACTGTACAGAATGCTCCTGCACATTCTGCACCTCCTTGCCTTCGTCTTCCGTCCCGACACACCTTGGCGGTCCGTGTTACCAACTGAGGGCGGGGGCGGTCCCCAGTGGAGGGCTCTCTACAAGGGAGTCATCCCTCTTTACATTGGGGACCTGGGGTGGAGAATGCTGCACAGAGCGGTGGCGTGTAATAAACTTTTGAGTCGGTTCACGGGCTCGCCGGCCGCCTGTATTTTCTGCGGCTAGGAAGAGACCATGTTCCACGCGTATATGGAGTGTGTGAGGTTGCTGCCCCATACCAATATCTGAAGGGGTTGTTCCTCAAGTTTTGGTTGCATTTTAGTCCCACAATCCTGGTGTTTGGACACAGGGCAGGGAGTGGGAAGGGGCTGATCGGGGGGGGGGGGGGGGGGGGGGGGGGGGTGGGACCTCCTGTCGGTTTGCTCCTGGGCATGGCCAAGATGGCCATTCGCGGGTCCAGGCAGCGGGCGGTCGATGGTCACGCCAGAGTCGGCTGCCTGCCCCTCTTACGGGCCTACGTCTGTGCTCGCGTGTCCCTGGAGAGGGAACATGCGGTGTCCACGGGAACTCTGGAGGCCTTCCGTGAACGCTGGTCACCGTGTGGGGTCGAGAGCATTGTAATGCACTGCATCATTGTATTATAATGATTGCTTGATGTATTGTAACCTCTAAATGTGTTTTTGATGTGCTGTACTATGCATTTTTGCTGAATAAAGTCCTTGGAAAAGGGAAAAAAAGGGAGAGAGAGTGCAAGCACGCGTGGGGCTGGCTGCCTTTTTGAGGCAGTGAGTCTTGTAGATCCCTTCCATGGTGGGGTTGTATGTACCCATGATGGACGGGGCAGTGCCCGCCACTTTTTTGCAATCCTCCTCGTTCCTGGTCGTCCGAGTTGCTGAACCAGGCTGTGATGCAACCAGTCAATAAGCTCTCTCCCGTACACCATTGTTTGAGGTCCACCAGCCAACTAAACTAAACTAAACTAATGTCAACGGGACTTTATCCATCACTTTTTTCCTTTTCTTCTCACAGAAAGTGAAGCTGGTGATCTCCGTATGGGATCATGATAAGGTGTCAAAGAACGATGCCATTGGAAGACTATTTCTCGGGTGTGGCGCCACTGGAAATCAGTTACGACATTGGTCCGACATGCTGGCCAACCCCAGGCGGCCAATAGCGCAGTGGCACGTTCTCCAGAGCAAAGCTGAAGTAGACAAGACGCTCAAGGAGCTTAAAGCAAATTCTCATAAAAAAGGCAAGGGCCGTTGAAGCAGGAGTGCACTCCCGTGAGGCAGGAGACCGAGAGATGATCTGCTTCAGATAGAACTCTTCACCCACACTCTGGACAACGTTTTGCGTTCAAGGAGCTGCACCAAACTGGAGGAGCTCGAACGTTTTGTTTCTCAAACTGAGTCAATGTACAAAGCGGAATATATTTATGGAAGAATTACCACACCGACAGCTTTGTGATCCGGGTTGCAATTGTAAAGTTGATCCTCGTATACATTGGAGCCCAGACACATTGCAAAGTTGGGATATCCAATGGGGAAAACTGACCACATCGAAAATAAATGAACCATAATGATTTATCCTGAATAAATGTCAACATTACTATAATTTAAGGGCTGTTGTACTAATCTACAGGTTGAATGACCATTTTAATGGCCCACTGTCTTTCTGATTGTACATTTGGTAATAATATGTAAAACAATTAGTTAATGCACACTCTCACTTTAATAAAAAAACAAATTGCAGGAGTAACTCAGTGGCTCGGGCAGCATCTCTGGAGAACATGGATAGTCCACGTTTTGTTCAGAAACATTATTTCTTCAGACTAATTGTAGTGGGGGGGGGGAGCTAGAAAAGAGAGGTGGAGCCAGGACAAAGCCTGGCAAAGAAAGAACTGCAGATGCCAATACACAAAAGGACACACAAAGCGCTGGAGCAACTCAGCAGGTCAGGCAGCATGAAGAAGCAACATGATGTGGCTAAAGAAGGATCTTAAGCTAAAACGTCACCCATCCATCTTCACCAGAGATGCTGCCTGACCCACTGAGCACCTTGTGCCTTGGCAAGTGAAAGGTGGATACAGGTGAGGGGGGGAGGATTTGTTGGGAGATGGGTGATTAGGTGGCTCAAGATGAAAAGGAGACAAAAGGGTGTCAGATAAGGAGCAAATTAATGGCAAGGTGGGAGCATTGTTTGCAACAGGATATGCAGTGTGTTGGTGCGGGCACTCAATGAAGACAGGATATACAGTGTCTACCAAAGATACACTTTGGGTAGAGTATGAAGAAGGCTCCCAACCCAAAACGTCACCCATCCATGTTCTCCACAGATGCTGCCTGATCTGCTGAGTTACTACAGCACTTTGTGTCTATCTTTTGTATAAACCAGCATCTGCAGTTCTTTGTTTCAACAGTGCAGTGTGCAACTCCAAGCCTTGGGGGTGACAGACACTACAATATGTCAGTGTGGGTGGTGGGTGGAAGATAATGCATTGTGCCAATGTTTCCTCACTGGGTGAAGGCCAGGTCGTGCAATGTGTCGACGCAAGGTGCTGGAATCATGAGCAGAACACAAAGTGCTGGCGGAACCCAGCGGGTCAGGCAGAATCTGCGGAGGGTAGGGAAAGGGGACGTTTTGGGTCGGGATCCTTCTTCCAACTGCAGTTCATTGTGTCAACACCTTCACTTTACCTTCAGATAACATTAGGGCGGCACAATGGCGCAACGGTAGAGTTGCTGCCTTACAGTGCCAGACACCCGGGTTCGATCCTGACTATGGGTGCTGTCTGTACGGAGTTTATATGTTCTCTCTGTGACTGCGTGGGTTTTCCCTGGGTGCTCCAGTTTCCTCTTACACTCCAAAGGCATGCAGGTTTGTAGGTTAACTGGCTTTGGTAAATTGTCCCTAGTGTGCAGGATAGTGCTAGTGTGCCAGGTGATCGCTGGTCCATGCGGACTCAGTGGGCCAAAGGGCCTGTCTTGAGCCCTGACTTGATCTCCTCCAATGTGCAAGAACTGATACTGTTAATAGAATCGTGCTCAGCTTTGGAGAGCTTCAAGTGTGGTTATTTCCACAGAGTTAAGGCGCAAACCAAATCTAAAGAGTGGCCACACTCTTTAGATAGTTTCCTGCGTCTCACCCCCCCAGAATTCCATGCTCCCATAGTTTGCTCGTGCTCATAGCTGTGCAGGGTCTAATAAATACAGGGTCACAACCACAGAGCAGTTACAAAATCAAGACTGCCATTGGCAGTTTACAATCAAACAGTTATCAGATTAAAATATTGTCAACTTTATCTACAATACACACGATCCCCCGCGGCAACCAGCATTCACGGAATGCCTCCAGAGTCCCCGTGGACACCGCGTGCTCCCTCTCCAGGGACACGCGGACACGGATGTAGGCCCGGAAGAGGGGCAGGCAGACGACTCGGGCAGAACCCTCGACTGCCCGCTGCCTGGACCCGCAAATGGCTATCTTGGCCAGGCCCAGGAGCAAACTGACAGGGAGACCCCCCCCCCCCCCCCCCCCCCCCCTGCCTCCTGGCCCTCCCTTCTCTGTGCCAAGTGACCAAAGATCAGGAGCATGGGGCTAAAGTGCAGGCAAAACATGAAGAGCAGTCCATTCAGTCATACAGGGACTGCAAACTCTTGCAAGGGTTGCCGTTCTGGGAGCCACCATTGACTCCAGCTACACTTCACGCTGCTTCAGAAAAACAACCAACATAATCAAAGACTTATCCCACCTCAGTCATTCCATCTTCTCCCCGCTCCCATTGGGCAGAAGATGCAGAAGCTTGTAAGCACACACCACTAGACTCAGGAACAGCTTCTTCCCCTGTGTGATCAGGCTTCTGAACGGTCCTTCCATAAGCCAGGGTACTGTCCGATCCTCCTCTGCCCCATTGCGGACATTGGACTTTGTCCATGGAACTGGTGCTCTACAATGCTGTACGTTCTGTATCTTCCCCGTTGCTCTACCTATTGTATTTGAGTTTGAGTTGATCTAATTTATGTATAGTATTATCTGATCTGATTAGATAGCATGCAAAACAAGGCTTTTCACTGTACCTCTGTACACGTGCCAGTAATAAATCTGAACCTAAACTTAACGTGTTTAGATATGATGATAATTTTCTTTCAGCACTCTACCCCATTGAGGATTGTTGGACTTTGTCCCTGGAACTGATGCGCCACAATGCTGAGAACTATATTCTGCACTCTGTATCTTCCCCTTTGCTCTACTTATTGCACTTATTGCAGCTTGTGTTCATGTATAGTACACTCTAATCTAATTGGATCAGATAATGCTGATTGGATAGCATACAAAACCAGCATCTGCAGTTCCTTCTTTAACACTTTGTCTACTCCACTGCGATATCTCCTCAAGGTATGCCTTCTTCGAAGTTCTCCTCCTCCCTACGGACGCAGTTTCACAACCTATCTCTCGTTTCCCTGATCCCTGACCAGTCTGAAGAAGGGTCTCGACCCGAAACGTCGCCTATCTCCTTCGCTCCTTAGATGCTGCTGCACCCGCTGAGTTTCTCCAGCCTTTTGTGTAACCATACAAAACAAGCTTTTCGCTGTACCTTGGTACACATGACAATAATAGACCTAAACCTAAACCCATTGGAGGTAAAAAGCAAGTAGACTTTCTACAAATTTGGCGGATCGCCTATCTTGTAGTTGATTTAACTCTCTCTCTCGATTTATGCATTAATGAACTCAAAAACATTGCCATAGCAATTTCTAATGTTAAAGATTCTTTCAAATTAATGTTTCCAAATTGAGCATAGTTTTTGTTGTGAGGTGTTATGCTGAAGCTAATTTTGCATGTGATCATTCTCTCAAGCATGCTTTCCCTCTTCCCAAATCAATAATCACAAATTGGAGTGCAAGTGCTAACATGCTCATTGTGTGTGTTACTTTAATTAAGCTGACACACTTATCACTTAAGGGGAAAGCGCTATAACAAAGCATCCCTGGTGTAATGTGTTTACGTTGTCAATATGGAAAAGACATCACTGCAAAATCTGTCGTGAGCAAACTGGAAGCTTGTCTATGGAACTGATGCTAACAACTATATTCCACTTTTTCTCCAGAGATGCTGCCTGACCCTCCCCTCCCCCCCCACCCGCCGCCCCCCCTGAGTTACTCTCGCACTCCCCTCTTTAGTAATAACCAGCATCTGCAGTTCTTTGTTTCTACTGTATCTTCTCCTTCTCTCTACCTATTGCACTTGAGTTTGGCTTAATTGTATTTATATATTGCATTATCTGGTCCATTTGGATAGCATGCAAAACAAAGATTTTCATTGTACCTTAATGCACATGACAATAATAAACCAAATTATTATTTTTAGTTTAGTTTAGAGATACAGCGCGGAAACAGGCCCTTCGGCCCACTGAGTCCGCCCGACCAGCGATACCCGCACACTAACACTATCCTACACACATTTATACCAAGCCAATTAACCAACAAAACTGTACGTCTTTGGAGTGTGAGAGGAAACCGGAGCACCCGGAGTAAACCCACACGGTCACGGGGAGAACGTACAGACTCCGTACAGGCAGCACCCGTGGTCAGGATCGAACCCGGGTCACTAGCGCTGTAAGGCAGCAACTCTACCACTGCGCCACCGTGCCGCCACTTTAATCTTTACTTAGGTAAGGCAAAGCAACTTAAATGTAAATGTGAGAACATAGAATGTAAAAAAAACCGCAGATGCTGGTTTAGTTTAGTTTAGTTTAGAGATACAGCGTGGAACCGGGTCCTTCAGCCCACTGAGTCTACGACATCCAGCAAAATCCGCACACTAACACTATCCTGCACATTAGAGACTATTTTTAATTTTAACAAAGCCAATTATGATCTCCCAGTGGCTCAGCACTTCAACCTCCCCTCTCATTCCCAATCCGACCTTTCTGTCCGGGGTCTCCTCCATGGCCAGAGTGAGGCCCACCGTAAATTGGAGGAGCAGCACCTCATATTTCGCTTGGGCTGTTTGCACCCCAGCGGATGAACATTGACTTCTCTAATTTCAGGTAGTCCTTACTGTCTCCTCCCTTTCTCAGCTTTCTCTCAGCCTCTCTGGCTCCACCTCGTTCTTTCTTCCTCCCCCCCCCCCCCCCCCCCCCCCTCACAGCAATCTGAAGGAGGGTTTCGGCCCGAAACGTTGCTTATTTCCTTCGATCCATAGATGCTGCCTCACCCGCTGAGTTTCTCCAGCATTTTGTTTTACAAACCTGTACGTTTTGGGAGCGTGGGAGGAAACCGGACCACCTGAAGAAAATCCATGCATGTCACAGGGAGAACGTACAAACTGTACAGACAGCACTCATGATCAAGACCGAACACAGGTCTCTGGCGCTGTAAGGTAGCAACTTACACCGTCCACCGTGCCACCCCAGGTTAATACACAAAAGGACACAAAGTGCTGGAGTAACTCAGCGGGTCAGGCACTTTCTCTGGAGAGCATGGATAGGTAATATTTTGGGTCGAGACCCTTCTTCAGACTGGTAAGGTCTTCCCACTTACAGTTTGAAGGGTCCTAACCTGAAACGTCACCTGTCCATGTACTCCAGAGATGCTGCCTGAACTGCTGATTCACTCCAGCACTTTGTGTCCTTTTGTCTGTAAGATAGACCCCTTCTTCTGTTTGTCACCTGTCACTTTAAAGGGGCTGTCCCACTGCGGCGACCTAATTCGCGAGTTTAGAAGAGTTTCGGAGAATTAGAAAACATGTCAAGCTGAAGACCTCCTTCGACTATGTTGAAGACTAGCTTCGACTAGCTTCGGGAAAATTGGACGCCGAATAGTGGAGAGTGAAGCCGACCTCCTTCGAGCTCCTTCGATTTCCTTCGCCTACCCTCGATTACCTACAAATAACATGCCGACCTACTACGACCTACTTCGACTAAACCCACGAGTAAAAAAAGTATTGATTTTTTCCATGGCGACCTTTTTTTACTCGCGGGCATTGTTCAACATTTTGAAAAATACCTAGTTGAGGCCTCGCGTTCGTGGGGACTACCCTCGAGCACGAAGGAGAGTTACAAAGACCTCCTAGGCCCTCGTGTCGACCATGCTGCGAGTATGAGTCGAGGGCAAACTCGTCAGAACTCGCGGATTAGGTCGCTGCAGTGGGACAGCCCCTTAACTCTCTGACCCGTTCTCGTGCTGTCCTTCCTGTGCTCAATCTCGTAACTAGTTTCATAGACACCAATACAAGTTTGAGGAACAGCAATGCATCTTCCTACAAAACACATTAAAGCCTTTTGGACTGGAGTATTCATAATATTGGTCACATAAGGGTAATTGCTGCTTCATGCCAGTGCATTTCAGATGAGTGTTTGCTCTTTGGGTTTTTGTGTTATTTACGTAAGATTTCAGATGAAGCCGAAGGGAGATGCTGGAATAATAGTCCATACATTTGATCATTATTTGAGATTTCAAACGTTCACTGTATTTTTCGAAGGTAATTCCAGAAAATAATGCTGCTTCTTCCCATCATATCGCCCCATCGGACCAATCTTATTATTCCTTTTATCTGCACCCGCATCTTGTTTTTGTGTCTAACTCCCTCCTACCTCACAACCTATCACAAATCTCCAAAAATCCCTTCATCCCTTCATCAAAAAATCTGTTCACTTGAAACATTGAATTCTCCAATTTTATGTAACTAACCTACAAACTACTCCCCCCGCTCTCTCCCATCCCCACTCCCCTCCTCCCACGGCCCTCCCCCCTCCGTTCCCTATGCCCTGCATGAATTCACACCCCATTTCTCCACTTCCTTGACCCTCCCCCCCCCCATCCCATCCCATCCACCAATATTCCTTATTCTGGCTGCACAATTTGGAACTCTTGTATTCTTATCTCACAATTTCCGTCTTTTCACCTCTGGTCTTTGTTCAACTATCTGCCTTTCAAAACTTCCCTCACTGCGTCCACCTATCACTTGCCAGGGTTAGCCCCACCCCACCTCTCTTCCAGTGATCCCCCACCCCCCCACAATCAGTGTGAAGAGGGGTCCAGACCTGAAACATCACTTTTCCATGTGCTCAATCGTTGCTGCCTGACCTGCTAAGTTACTCGCCCCAACAGGCCCCATCTACTCTAGTCCCATCTGCCTACGTTTGGCCCATATCCCTCTAAACCTGTCCTATCGATGTACCTGTCTAAATGTTTCTTAAACATTGCAAACGTACCTGCCTTAACTACCTCCTCCAGCACTTCATTCTGTACACCCACCACCCTTTGTGTAAAAAGGTTACCCCTCAGGTCCCTCTTAAATCTTTCCCCCCTCACCTTAAACATATGTCCTCTGGTTCTTGATTCCCCTACTCTGGACAAAAGACATTTACCTTGTGAACTTCCTCCTTACCTTCTCCATCTTCTGCTGAGAAGGCTCCAAAGTTAATGAATTATTTTGGAAGCACACTCACTTTATTATGACAGGCATTTCCCACCTTGAAAGTTTCCACACAGACTGTTAAATCGATGACCAATTAATTTGTTGGCTGAGGTTGGGACATTAGGAAGGTGCATTTATTTCCTTTGAAAATGTGGCTGTGGCATCCATTTTATCAAACATTTGGAGCCTCAGCAGAAAGTGCAGCAAGTATGAGTCATATCGCAGTCTATTTTGGTGAATTTGCCTTAAATATGGCACATGCAGTAATATTCCATATGTTAAATATTAGGTACACTAATCCCTTTAATATATAGAGAGTAAACTATTTACTGTAATGTACATGTGGTTTGCTGTTGCTTTATGACTTACTAAGGGTAAAATAAGAAAATAAAATAAATATATTAAAACATTCGATGACAATTATTTTTAACAGGATATCGAAAAGATCTATTTAGAGTCATAGTGACAGAGTCATGCAGCACAGAAACAGACACTTCAGCCCGATTTGCCCATGCTGACCAAGATACCCCATCTACACTTGTCTCACCTGCCCGCGTTTGGCCCATATCCCTGTAAACATTTCCTATCCATGTATCAGTATAAATGTCTTTTAAAATGCTGGTATAGTACCAGCTTCAAATATCAGTCTGAGGAATGGTCCCGACCCAAAATGTCACCTATCCATGTTCTCCAGATGTGCAGTCTGACCTGCTGAGTTACTCCTCTAAGATCTGTCTTACAATTTTAATTTTTTTTTTGGACTTCCCAAAAATCAAAATGATCCAAGGAATAATGTTATCTCCACACTAGGTTAACGGAGGCCTGTTGTCACTTTGGACGGGGAGTTTAAGGGGTAAGTCAGTTCCTAAGTATTGTTCATGACTGGGGAGCACACTGGTGCAGCTGCCTCACAGCGCCAGAGACCAGGTTTCAATCTGACCTCGGGTGCTGTCTGTGTGGAGTTTGCACGTTCTCCCTGTGACCGTGTGAGTTTCCTTCCTCTGGGTACTCTGGTTTCCTCCCACATCCCAAGGACGTGCGGTTTTAGAGGTTATTTGGCCCTCTTTAAATTGTCTCTGGTGTGCAGATGAGAAAGTGAGATAACATGGAACTAGTGGGAACAGGAGATTGTTGGTCGGTGCACACTCAGTCGGACGAAGGGCTGTTCCACACTGTATCACTAATTGGACTAAGCTAAATACTCATTCAAAACACTTTGGCCTCAAAATTATTCCAGGCTAACAAGTATTGTTTCTCACTTTGTATCGCATTTCAAAGACTGGATACTGGGTATGGACGGATTGTTTAACAGCTCTCGCCCTTGTTGTAGAGGAGGGCTCCTGTAGTGTTCTGAAAGGTTATCCTTTCATGTTCTTTCACTGACCTCAGTAGAACACATGCTTTCTGGATACCTACTCTGAGCACTGCTAACCATCCAGAAACATTCACCAGGTTAAGGCAATCTCTCTCTCCCAGAGTGAAACTTGTGGGCGTTTTGTGACTTGTTGCACAGGGAATCTCAGTACTAGGTTTAGGTTTATCATTGCCACGTGTACCATGGTACAGTGAAAAGCGTAGTTTTTGTTTTAGTTTTAGTTTGGAGATGCAGCATGGAAACAGACCCTTCGGCCCAACGAGTCCATGCCAACCATAAATCACCCCAACACCAGTTCTTATACACTTGGAGCCAACTAACCTACAAATCTTTACATCTTTGGAAACTCCAGAGACCCAGGTTCGATCCTGACCTCGGGCGCTGTCTGTGTGTGGAGTTTGCACGTTCTCCCTGTGACCGTGTGGGTTTCCTTCGGGTGCTCCGGTTTCCTTCCACATCTCAAAGCCGTGCGGGTTTGCACATTAATCGCCTTTGGCAAATTGCTCATTGCGTATCGGGAGAGCATGAGAAAGTAGGATAATGTAGAACTAGTGTGAACGGGTGATCGATGGTCGGTGTGGACTTGGTGGGCTGAAGGGCCTGTTTCCGCACTGTATCGATTAAATCAATCAAAATCAATACATCCTTTAGTTGGGTCGTGGCTGTCTCAGAAGTAGTCAAGAAAGTTCATCAATGGATAAACATAAGAAAAAGCCCGAGATGTAAGTAAAAGGCCAGCACCAGTTCTGACAAATATCCATTGAATGTATCACGGTGTTCATGCCCAATGAGGCCAATAATACATCAGGTAAAAAACACAAAGTGCTGGAGTAACTCAACGGGTCCGGCAACATCTCTGGAGGACATAGATGTGTGGCATTTTGGTTCAGGATCCTTCTTTGGACTGAGTGGCAAGTTGGGCCGAAGGCAATCAGTGTGAAGAATGGTCCTGACCCGAAACGCCACCAATCCATGTTCTTCAGAGAGCTGCCTGACCCACTGAGTTACTCCAACACTCTGTACCTTTTTAGTAAACCAGCAATCTGTCCATGAGATTCCTCTTCAATCTCTCATCTCACAGTAAGGATCAGTGCCAAGATAGAGAGATGTCAGTGCTAATATCTAGTCTGTACAAGAGTCCCAACCCGAAATGTCATTTATCCATCTTTTCCAGGGTTGCTGCCTAATCTGCAAACCTACTCCAGCATTTCGTATCTTTTTTTTGTAAACCAGCATTTGCAGTTCCTTCGTTCTACAAACTACCAGTTTAGATCTCACCTGTGAATTTACTAATCATACGGTCAAAATTTTCATCCACATTACTAATGTATCATTACAAATAGGAAGGGTTCTATCGGCCATCACTGTACTATTTATTGTAATGGTGTCCATTCACTGACACAACCCTCCACCATCACGTTCCACATCCTCCACCAAGGCAGTATTAGTGTCTGAAGTAGGGTCCCGACCCGAAACGTCACGTCTCCATGTTCTCCAGAGATGCTGCCTCGCCCGCTGAGTAACTCCAGCACTTGGTGTCTTTCCTGGGTGAACCAGCATCTGCAGTTTCTCATTCCAACGCATCCAATGTTTCAGGATGCCCACAGTTCACGCATGCTTTCCAAGACACTCATCGGATTAGCTGTTTCTTTTTTTAGTAAATTCTAGCGTTCTCATGTAGGCGGCAGCGTGAGTCACGGAATGCACTGCTGTCTTATTTGCCAGAAAACGTGACTCACCTTCATACCAATTACTCCACTCGCTGAACGCTTTCTGGAGCTGAGAACAGGTGAGACGCAGCATGCTTTGGCCTGGAATTCAGGAACAGAGCCAGAGAGGGAAATTGGAACCCAGGAGTGAAGGCACGTTGCGGAATTTTTGGCTGTCAATTTTTCTTAAACCTGTTCGATTTGTTCTCTTCTGGCACAAGAAAAAAATCTAATGTTGCCCATTATTTGTTTCGGAGGAAATTCAAACCATGAAATTTAATTATTTTGGCAATTATTTTTCTGAGTCTCATACTGATGCTAAGAGGATTGCTGTCACATAGAGTATTTAGTTTAGTTTTGTTTAATTTGGAGATACAGCATGGAAACTGGGTGGCCCTTTGCTCCACCGAGTCCGCAGCAACTAGCAGCCCTCGCACACTAACGCTATCCTACACACTAGGGATAATTTACAAACTTTACCGAAGCCGATTAACCTACAAACCTGTACGTCCTTAGAGTGTGGGAGGAAACCGGAGCACCTGGAGAAAACCCAAACGGTCGCAGGGAGATTGTACAAACACCACACAGACAGCACCTGTAGTCATGATTGGACTCGGGTCTGTTGCAGTGTGAGACAGTAACTTTACCTCTGCGCCACCATGCTGCCCTCATAGAGTCATAGAGTGACACAGCATTAAAACAGGCCCTTCGGCCCAACTTGCCCATGCCAACCAACATAGCCCCATCCATCTAAACCTATCCTATCCATGTACCTGTCCAAATGTATTTGTTAAACATTGTGATAATATCTGCCACGGCGACCTCGTTTGACAGCTCATTCCATTTACCTACCATGCTTTGTGTAAAAAGGTTGCCCCTCAGGTTCTTATTAAATCTTTCTCCCCTCACCTTCAACCTACATCCTCTGGTTCTTGATTCTCCTACTCCGGGTAAAAGACTGTGCATTTACCCTTTCTATTCCCTTCATGAGTCATAGAGGCAAACAGCATGTCACCTATCCACGTTCATCCACGTTCATCCACCTATCCATTTGAAACAGTTCCTTTGGCCCACTGAGTCCATGTCAAATATCGATCAACAATATTTCTCTTTAGCATAGCCACAGCAAATGTCTGCTCTATAAAGGATCTTTGTGTGAGCTTCAGCTTATATTCATAAATAATAATCATCGGTAACCATAATCATCAGTAAACAATAACAACTGCAAATATTTTGGACGGCACAGAGGCACAGCAGTGGAGCTGTTGCCTCACAGCGCCAGAGACCCAGGATCGATCCTGACCTCGGGTGCTATCTGTGTGGAGTTTGCATGTTCCCCCTGTGACTGCGTAAGTTTCCTCCGGGTGATCTGGTTTCCTGGCAGGTCCCAAAGACGTAGGTTAATTGGGTTTGTAGGTTAATTGGCCATCTGTAAATTGCCCCTAATATCTTGGAGCGATAGCGTGAATGGGTGATCGTTGGTCGACCTGGTGGGCAGAAGGACCTGTTTCTAAGCTGGATCTCTAAAAAAATCATTTTGAACAGTTACTTCGATGAGAGGTCAGAACATCAGTCTCAAGTGATGACTGTTCAAAGCAAGTGAACATATACTTTGTCTCCCCTGGTTACTGCGCATAGCGTTGATTCTGTCAAAAAGATTAAGGGAATACTTACATAAAATAGGCAACAGTATATATACAGTGAGAGGATGTTAGACATTGTGTAAGATTATTAAGTATTTATTAATGGGGATCTCTGATTGGCCAGGCACGGTTTCTATGGCAACAACCATAGAGCCCATTGCAATTGGCTGTCACTATGGAAAATATTGAACTAACGAATGAGAAAACACTGATAACACAAAACATGTAGATGCAAAATCTGTAGCTACACAATACATTAATACCTTATACAGAAATGCTGCCTCGGGGTTAAGGTTCAGCCGGAGGAATGATTGAAAGGATTTAGACCAAAGAATTTCTGTTAGCCTTCGTGATATTACTCCCGTAGAATAGCGTTTTTCTTAAAATAGTTAAAGTTTCAAATTATTGTTAGTTTGCTTTGGTTTATTTTACCCCTTTCCCTCGCGCACAATCATTTTAAGTTAAGTCCCATGCAGAACCGTGAGGAGATCTTAACTCGGGGTGTAATTGGGAAACGGGTCTTTCAGCACAACCTAAGGATAGCGGAGTCAGGGGATACGGGGAGAAGGCAGGAACGGGGTACTGCTTGTGGATGGTCAGCCATGATCACATTGAATGGCGGCGTTGGCTCGAAGGGCCGAATGGCCACTCCTGCTATTGTCTATTGTCTATTATCTCTTTAAACCTGTCCTATCCACGTACCTGTCCAAATTGTTCTTAAACATTAGTACCTGCTGCTGTGGCTGATATAACTCAGGAGGCTGGAGATTTACGGGAATAGTGTTGTTGGTTTCTTCACTAAACTACAAATGTTAGTTTACAGAAAGAGACGCAAAATGCTGGAGTCAAGCAACATCCCTGGAGAACATGGCAGGGTAATGTTTTGGGTTGGGACTCTTTCAAGCAGAACAGGTTTTGGTTATCATTGTGTCTTATTTGTAATAGTCAGGACACAAATTTTTTAGATCACTTAAAGGGGCTGTCCCACTTGGGCGACCTAATTGGCGAGTTTAGAAGAGTTTGAAAAAATGACATGTTGAAGACCTCCTTCGACTATGTTGAAGACCAGCTTCGACTAGCTACGACTAACCGGGAAAATTGGACACCAAATAGTGGAGAGTGAAGACGACCTCCTTTGATCTCTATGACTGCCTTCGACTATCCTCGATTACCTACGACTAACATGCCGACCTACTACGACCAACAACAACTAAACCTAGGTAAAAAAAGTATCCATTTTTTCCGTGGCGACCTGTTTTTACTCGCAGGCATTTTTCAGCATGTTGAAAAATACGCCGCGACCTAGCTGAGGCCTCGAGTACGCGGAGACCACTCTCGAGCATGAAAGAGAGTTACAAAGACCTCCTACGACCTCGTGTTGACCATGATGCGAGTATGAGTCGAGGGCAAACTCGCCAGAACTCGCGGATTAGGTCGCCCAAGTGGGACAGGCCCTTAACATTAAGGCTGGTTCTTGAATTTATGTTAGTCCTTTTTGCTTATTTTTTATCCTCTAAAGGAAGAAAGTAGTATTGATATAATAATGGCTTTTCAATCATTAGGATATGCAGAAAATGCTACAAAGCCCTTTAGCTACATGATTGAAGTAGAGCCCAGAGATGCTGCCTGACCCGCTGAGTTATTCCAGCATTTTGTGTCTATCTTCAGTGTAAACCAACATCTGCAGTTCCTTCCCTCACTATCGAAATCTATGAAAAAATGTAATCCCGTGGTCCATATGTACGCATAAAACTCTCAAGGTGCGACACGGAGGCACAGCGGTAGAGTTGCTGCCTCACAACGCCAGACACTTGGGTTCGATCCTGACTATGGATGCTGTCTGTACGGAGTTTCTACGATCTCCCTGTGATCGAGTGGGGTTTCGCCGGGTGCTCCGGTTTCCTCCCACACTCTAAAGACATACAGGCTTGTAGGTTAATTGGCTTCATTAAAATTGTAAATTGTCCCTAGTGTGTGGGATGTTGCTAGTGTATGGGGTGATCGCTGGTCGGCGCGGACTCGGTGGGCCGAAGGGCCTGTTGCCGCACTACAGCCCTGAAGTCTAAAGCTGAAACCATCAGATCACACAGCACAGAAGGAGAGTATTCAATCTGTCACCCCGACTCTGGCTAAGCAGCAGATAATTGTGAAGGTGACTGGGGCTGGTGCAAAGGCAGCTGGAGAACTCTCTTGCTTTGCTTCGATTGTTTCCAAGAGCCCTCGTATGTCTTCCAGAGAGGGTAGAGCTCTGATTTAATGTTGCGTGTGGGGGAATTAGATTCTGATGCTCAATGTACTCCACCCTCAGTAAAATGCTTGTCTCTCCACGGTGACAATTTAAATCCATGACGAAATGACTCAGAAATGCGAGCATTGCTTCTGAGTCAAAACCAGCACTTTTTTTTCATGAATAATATACATTTCTTATGAAAAGACTGCAGCACGGATGGAGAATACCCCAGAACCCTCTTCAAATAAGAGCATTTGGGTAAATCTATGGAACAAAAAAGAGAGAATGTTGCCGGGATTCGAGGGGCTGGGCTACAGGGAGAGGCTGGGCAGATTAGCACTTCATTTCTTGTAGCACAAGAGGCTGAGGGGTGATCTTATAGAGGCGTATAAAATCACGAGGGGAATTGATAGGGTGAATATGCAGTCTTTTACCCAGGATAGTGGAAACTAGAACCAGAGGACATAGGTTTAAGTTGAGAGGGGCAAGATTTAATAGGAACCTGATGGGCAACCTTTTCACTCAGGGGATGGTGGGTGTATAGAACGAGTTGCCAGAGGAAGAAGTTGAGTAGTTTACAGAGTACTATGTTTACGTATCTGTTATGCTGTTGCAAGTAAGAATTTAAGTGTTCCGTTTCAGGACATATGACAATAAAACACTCTTGACTCTGGAGGCAGGTATGACAACGCCATTTTAAAGATACTTGGACAGGTACATGGATAGGAAAGATTCATAGGGATATTGGCCAAATGCGGGCAAATGGGACTAGCTTAGATGTGGCACCTTAGTTGATATGGACAATGTGGCCAAAGGGCCAGATTCCGTGCTATATGACTCTATGAGAGGATCTCTTTGTTGCAGGTATACCACAAGCTTGCTCACAGACATCAAGTGATAGAGGAACAGATATGTAGACAAAACGTTAAAGGCTGATGGGGTCGAGGTAGGCTGTAAAATTGGATCCAAAGTTAGCTTGGTCGTAGGAGGCATGAGTGTCGTTGGAAAACCCCCCCACAAAATGCTGGAGTAACTCAGAGGGTCAGGCAGCATCTCTGGAGGCAACACTTCTGGTCAGGACTTTTCTTCAGTGTGAAGAAGGGCCCCGACCCGAAGCGTTACCAATCCATGTTGCAGTCTGAAGAACAACCCTGACCCGAAACATCACCCACTCATGTTTCAGTCTGAAGAAAGGTCCCAAACCAAAATGCCACCTTTGGTTTTAGGCGTTTTTTTTAGAGATACAGCGTGGAAACAGGCCTTTCAGCCCTCCGAGTCTGCACCGTTCTGCGATCCCCGCACACTAACACTATCCTGCACACACTAGAGACAATTTTACATTTAAACCAAGCCAATTAATCTACAAACCTGGATGTCTTTGGAGTGTTGGAGAATCTCGGAGAAAATCCACGCGGTCACGGGGAGAAGGTACAAACTCCATGCAGACAGCACCCGTGGTCGGGATGGAACCAGGACTCTGGTGCTGCAAGCGCTGTAGAGGCAGCAACTCTATCGCTGCACCGCTGTGCTGCTCACGTCACCTATCCATGTTTCAGTCTGAAGAAAGATCCCCGACTTGAAACATCACCTATCCATGTTCTCCAACGATGCTGCCTGACTCCCTGAGTTACTCCAGCACTTTGTGTCTTGTGTTTTTTTTGAAAACCAGCATCTGCAATTCTTTGTGTCTCCAGTGAGGTTGGAAGGTTGTTTTTTGTGACTGGAAGCCTGCGTCTAGTAGTGCACCACAGGGATTGGTACACTGTCCCTTACTGTTTGTGATATATGGTAATATTTGTAATTAAGGTTGATTCCTGGGATGGCAGGACTTTCATATGAAGAAAGACTGGATAGACTCGGCTTGTATTCGCTAGAATTTAGAAGATTGAGGGGGGATCTTATAGGGACTTACAAAATTCTTAAGGGGTTGGACATGCTAGATGCAGGAAGATTGTTCCCGATGTTGGGGAAGTCCAGAACAAGGGGTCACAGTTTAAGGATAAGGGGGAAGTCTTTTATGACCGAGATGAGAAAATCATTTTTCCCACAGAGAGTGGTGAATCTGTGGAATTCTCTGCCACAGAAGGTAGTTGAGGCCAGTTCATTGGCTATATTTAAGAGAGAGTTAGATATGGCCCTTGTGGCTAAAGGGATCAGGGGGTATGGAGAAAAGGCAGGTACAGGATACTGAGTTGGATGATCATCCATGATCATATTGAATGGCAGTGCAGGCTCGAAGGGCCGAATGGCCTACTCCTGCACCTATTTTCTATGTTTCTATGTTTCTATGAAATGTAGGAAGAATGACCAATAAGTCAGCAGAAGACATGAACATTGATTCCTTGGGATGAGGTCAGTTGTAAGCACAGAGTTAGACTGATCAATTGTTAACTTTAGCTTTAGACTTTGGAGAAACAGTGGGTAAACAGTCCCTTCAGCCCCCCGAGTCCATACCGACCATCAATTACCCCCTTACTCTAGCACTATCTTACACATAAGGGACAATTTACAATTAACAGAAGCCAATGAACCTACAGACCTGTACGTCTTTGGAGTGTGGGAGGAAACCGGAGCACCCGGAGGAAACCCACGCGATCACACGGAGAATGTACAAACTCTGTACAGATAGCACCTGTGGTCAGGATCCAATCCGGGCCTTTAGTGCAGCAAGGTAGCAACTCCACTGCTGCACCAATGTGCCACCCATTAAGATGGGCCCAACAATAGTGAATGGAATTTAAACGTGATATGATAGCTGGAAATGGTGCAGCGAAGATTCATGATGGTGTCAGGGGTGGAGGGCCTGAACAATAGGGAGAGGTTGAATAGCCTAGAAATTCATTCCTTGGAGCGCAGGAGGATGTGGGGTGATCTTATAGAAGTGTATAAGATCATGAGAGGGATAAGACAAACGCACATAGTCTTTTACACGGAGAAGGGGAATCAAAAAACCAGAGGACATAGGGTTAAAGTGAGAGGAAAGATTTAGTAGGAAACATGAGGGACAATTTGTTTGCCCAAAGGGTGGTAGGTATATGGAACGAGCTGCCGGAGGGGATGGTTGAGGCAGGTAATGTTACAACGTTTGAGAAACATTTGGACAAGAGCATGGATAGGAAAGGTTTAGAGGGATGTGGGCCAAACACAGGCAGGTAGGACTAATGTTGTTGGGGCATGATGTTCGGTGTGGGCTAGATGTGCTGAATGGCCTGTTTCCGCACCGAATGACCCTGTGACACTAATGTGGGGTGATGTACTTTGGAAGGACTAATAAGGATAGGATGTAAAAATGAATGGGGGGAACCTCGGGGAGTGTTGGGGAACAGAGGGACCTTGGTGTAAATGTCCAAGGAACCCTGAAGATGGCAGCATGGGTTAATAAAGCAGTGAAGAAGACATATGCCTTGGGAACAGTATGAACAATGAATTCTCCATTTTAGATAACTTGCATACAAACAAACCCCCATCCGTCTTCCAGCCCCTCCTTTTCTCCCCCCACTCTTCCTTGTGCCCACCTGGATTTGTGGCAATTTCTCCACCTTCTTCCCCCCTTCCCCTGTCCCCTTCCACCTTGAATCCTTCCTCTGGCTTCACAATTCATGCCTCTTCTATCTCACACTTTTTGTCCTTTCATTCTCTGGCCTTTATCCAACCATCTGCCAATCAGCCACTCCCGTCATCTTTATCCACCTATCACTCACCAGACTTTGTTCCACCCCCACCTCTCTTTCTGCTTTCTCCACCCACCCCCCCCCCCCCACCCAACCACTAATCAGGCTGAAGAAGGGCCTCGACCCGAAACGTCACCTATCCATGTCCTCCAAAGATGCTGCTTAACCCATTGAGTTACTCCAGCACTTTGTGTCTCTTTAAAGACATATGGGATACTTGCCTTCATTAGCTGGGGGTTATATAAAAGAGCAGGGACATTATCTTATGACTTTACAAAATAGGCTACAATGGAGTTATTGTTTAGAATGGAGAAACAAGGAACTGCAGATGCTGGTTTATAAAAAAAAAGACACAAAGTGCTGGAGTAACTCAGCGGGCCAGGCAGCATCTCTGGAGATCATGGATAGGTGAGGTTTCAGGTTGGGACCTTTCTTCAGATTCACCAGGATGTTGCCTGTGGGGAAATATTTCACTTATGGGAGGAGATTAGATTGGTTGGGGTTGCTTTTCTTGAAATGGAGGAAACTGAGGGAGATCCAGGTGCACAAAATTACGAGGGGAATAGATAAAAGGAATCTCTTCCCCATAGCAGAGGCTTCGAAATCTGGAGCGGCTCTGCGGTAGTTGCTGCCTTACAGAGCCAGAGACCCGGGTTCAATCCTGACCTCGGGTGCTGTCCATACGGAGTTTCTCTCTGTGAACGCATGGGTCTCCTCCTTTCTACCAAAGTAGTGCCATGTAGCAAAGAAGAGGCTTTTAGGTTAATTGGCTTCTGTAAATTGCCCCTAGTGTGTGGGATAGAACTACTGCACGGGTGATCGCTGGTCGACGCAGACTCAGTGGGCCAGAGGTCCTGTTTCACGCTGCATCTCTAAACTGGACCAAATTAAACTAAACTAGAGGCTTATGTTTAAGATAAGGTGCAGGAGTCTAGTTTAGTTCAGAGATACAATGCAGAAACAGGCCCTTCAGCCCACCGAGTCCTTGCCAATTAACGATCTCCCCGCACACTAGCACTATTCTACACATTAGGGATCATTTACAATCTTTATCAAAGCCAATTAACCTACAAACCGGCATGTCTTTGGAGTGTGGGAGGAAACAGAGCATCTGGAGAAAACCCACGCGGTCACGGGGAGAACGTGCAAACTCTGTACAGACAGCACCCGTGGTCAGGATGGAACCTGGGTCTTGGACGCTGCGAGGCGGCAACTCTACCAATCCAGACCAATCGAGATAACTTGTCCCTTAACAGTTAATTGATATCTAACATTTAAGTATGTGAATCACCAAGGCACAGAGGCTTCAGACTAAATGCTGACAAATTGGATTTGTGTACATGGGTATACTCAATGGGCCAACCTGGCCAATTAATCCAAAGTGTCTTGCAGCACTAAGTCTTAATGTCAGCGCCAATGTTCATGTGTTTAGCACCTCGGATTCACTAAAACGTGCCAAGGTTGCTCACAGAATTGATATTTGACACCAACCTTGGTGAGGAACCATAAAGACGCAAGGGACTGCAGATGCTTGTTTACAAATAACGGAAACAAAGTGCCAGCGTAACTCAACAGCGTCTCTGGAAGACATGACATAAGTCGTAAGCGATAGGGGTAGAATTAGGCCATTCGGCCCATCAAATCTACTCCGCCATTCAATCATAGCTGATCTATCTCTCCCCCCCCAACCCCATTCTCCGGCCTTCTCCCCATAACCTCTGACACCTGTACTAATCAAAAATCTATCTATCTCTGCTTTACAAATATCCATTGGCTTGGTCTCCACAGCCTTCTGTGGCAAAGAATTCCACAGATTCACCACCCTCTGACTAAAGACATTTCCCCTCATCTCCTTCCTAAAAGAACGTCCTTTAATTCTGAGGCCATGACCTCTAGTCCTAGACTCTCCCACTCATGGAAACATCTTCTCCACATCCACTCTATCCAAGGTTTCACTATTCTGTATGTTTCAATGAGGCCCCCCTTCATTCTTCTAAACTCCAGCGAGTCCAGGGCCAGTGCCGACAAACGTTAACTTACTCATTCCTGGGATCATTCTTGTAAACCCCCTTCTGGACCCTCTCCAGAGCCACCACATTCTTCCTCACATATGGTGTCCAAAATTGCTCACAATATTACTCACATGGCTCGCATGCGCGCGAGAGAGAGAGAGAGAGAGGATTTCACTTCATAACAAGAGAGAGAGTAGGCAGTTGTAGAAGGAAGGGAGTATTGGGTACGTTTTGGTCTCCTAGAGGAGGGCATCCTTTGATTGAGGCAGTGGAGAGAGACAGAGAAAGATTGAAAAGACTAGCTTGTATTCACTGAGTTTAGAAGAATGAGGGGAGATGCAGGAAAAATGTTCCCAATGAGAGACAGAGAGGGGAGATACAGAGAGAGAAAAAAACCATTTTTTACCAGAGAGTTGTGAATTTATGGGATTCCCTGCCAGAGGGCAGGCCAAATCACTGAGATTTAATAGAGAGGAGCTCTAGAGTGGAGTCAAGGCAGGCACGGGTTATTGATAACAGACATCAGCCATGATCAGAATGGCAAAGGAATGGCCTCCTGCACCTCTTTTTCTATGTTTCTATTGCAGACATTTTGGGCCACAGAGAGGGCAGAGAGAGAGAGAGCAGAGAGAAGAGAGAGAGCAGAGATGAGACAGAGAGAGAGGACAGCAGAGAGAGAGAGAGAGCAGAGACAGAGAGAGAGGACAGAGAGAGAGAGAGAGAGAGAGAGAGAGAGAGAGAGAGAGAGGAGGCAGAGAGAGAGAGAGAGAGAGGGGGCAGAGAGAGAGAGGGAGAGGCAGAGAGATGGGCAGAAAGAGAGAGGGCAGGCAAGAGGCAGAGAGAGAGAGAGAGAAAGGGCAGAGAGAGAGAGAGAGAGACATGCAGAGAGAGGCAGAGAGCAGAGAGAGACAGAGAGGAGGGCAGAGAGAGAGATGAGGCAGAGAGAGAGAGAGGCAGAGGGAGAGGCAGAGAGAGAGGGCAGAGAGAGAGAGGCAGAGAGAGAGGGCAGAGAGAGAAAGGGCAGAGAGAGAGAGAGGGCAGAGAGAGAAAGGGCAGAGAGAGAGGGAGAGGCAGAGAGAGAGAGGGCAGAGAGAGAGGGCAGAGAAAGAGAGGGCAGAGAGAGGGGCAGAGAGGGCAGAGAGAGAAAGGGCAGAGAGAGATGGCAGGGAGAGATGGCAGAGAGAGAGGGCAGATAGAGAGGCAGAGAGGGCAGAAAGAAAGGCAGAGAGGGCAGAGAGTTAGGCAGAGTGCAGTGAGAGAGGCAGAGAGAGAGGGCAGAGACAGGGAGAGGGCAGTGACAGAGCAAGGGCAGAGACAGAGGGCAGAGAGTGGGCAGAGAGAGAGAAGGCAGAGGGAGAGTGTGCAAAGAGAGACAGAGATAGAGGCAAAGAGAGAGAGGCACAGAGAGAGAGGCAGAGAAAGAGGCAGAGAGAGAGAGGGCAGTTATAACGCGCTGCCGACCCATTCTGACTGCCTCCGCCATCGAACAATCCACCCTCCCTCCCTCCCGTTGCACTCTTATTCACGGCGGCCCTGTGATGTCTCGGCTCTGAAATGTGAAGGACGGACCCGCTAACAACACTAAGAGCAGCTCCGAGCCACCGTGCGCCCCGACTCGAATCGACTTGACGTCTAACAGACACACGCTGGGTACTGCGCTGAGCTTGCTGCGGGCCCGATACAATCTCGTGCCTGGCCGGATGTAGCCCGCAGGCCTTAGCTTGGAGACCCCTGGGCTAAAGAATAGTAAGGCCCCCAAATGTTATGCGGAGAAGGCAGGAGATTGGGTTTGAGAGGGAAAAAAATAGATCAGTCATGATCAAATGGCAGAATAGTTTTGATGGGCTGAATGGCCTAATTCTGCTCCGATGAATAGGTTCCTATGGTCTTATCATGAAACGTGGCCTATTCAGGTGCTCCAGGGATGCTGTCTGACCTGCTGAGTTACTCCAGCACTTTTGTGTCTTTTTTAAAGAAATATGAAGTCCTGTGAACATTGAATTCTACCGTTTTAAATGACACCCATCTCCCATCCCCGTCTCTCTTGCCCATGGACCCCCCTCCCCACCCCCACCCCTGTGCACACTCACATCTCTCAATAACCCAGCCCTCGTTGGGGGGTTGGGGTGGTTGGCTGATGGGTGGAGTAAGTAACAAAGGCTACAGGAGAACAGGAGACAAAAGGGTGTCAGATACGGAGAGAAGGGGAGGAGTGAAATGTGAAGCTGGTGGGAGCCATATGGCTGGAAGGGGATTGAGGGAGCAGAAACCCGGGGAGGGGGGGGGGGGAATATAAGATAAATGGAGGATTCGGGAATGGGGGATGGGGAAAGGAGCAGGGTGATTGAGGATAAGGAGATGATGGGGGGGGGGTTTACTTGAAATTTGAAAATTCAGTGTTGATACTATTCTTTTCATTAGTGCGTGTGTCAGGGTTATGGGGGGAAGGCAGGAGAATGGGATGAGAGGGAAAGGTAGATCAGCCATGATTGAGTGGCAGAGTAGACCTGATGGGCCGGATGGCCTAATTCTACTCTTATAACTCATGAACCGTTCAATGTTGAATCTATGGAACAATCTATCAATGGAACAGGCCAATCAGCCCACAATGTCTGTGCCCAACACGTTGCCAGGCCCAACTCTTACCTGCCAGCACATAATCCATATCACCTCCACTCCCTGCATATCAACCTGTCAGAGTCATGGAGCCACAGTGCCCACATCACGCAAACAGGCCCTTCGGCCCAACTCGCTCATGCCGACCAAGATGCCCCATCTCCACTAGCCCCACCTGCCTGCGTTCGGATCTTGAAATAAATTCCATAAATTCACAACTCTCTGGGTGAAAACATTTGTTCTCACCTCAGTCTTAAATGACCTCCCCTTTATTCTAAGACTGTGGCCCCTGGGAACCCAACATTGGGAACATTTTTCCTGCATCTAGCTTGTCCAGTCCTTTTATAATTTGATATGTTTCTATAAGATCCCAATCTCCTTTAAACTTTGCCCCCCTCACCTTAAAGCTATGCTCTGTAGTATTTGATGTTCCCACCCTGGGGGATACAAAGTGTTCTGACTGCCAACCCTACGCATGCCTCTCATAATCTTATGTACAGCACTTCTTATGTACTGCCCTTTCTCTCTCTGCCCTCTCCATTTCCATATAGATGTACCTATTAGTGCCTGTTATGTGTCTATCCAAAAGTCTCTAAAATGCCTCCATCCCACCACGTCCACCCCTGGCAGCGCATTCCAGGCACTCGCCTGTGTAAATACATGTCCGCACATCTCATAGAAACATAGAAACATAGAAAATAGGTGCAGGAGGAGGCCGTTCAGCCCTTCGAGCCAGCACCGCCATTCATTGCGATCATGGCTGATCATCCCCAATCAATAACCCGTGCCTGCCTTCTCCCCATATCCCTTGATTCCACTAGCCCTAGAGCTCTATCCAACTCTCTCTTAAATCCATCCAGTGATTTGGCCTCCACTGCCCTCTGTGGCAGGGAATTCCATAAATTCACAACTCTCTGGGTGAAAACGTTTTTTCTCACCTCGGTCTTAAATGACCTCCCCTTTAGTCTAAGACTGTGGCCCCTGGTTCTGGACTCGCCCAACATTGGGAACATTTTTCCTGCATCTAGCTTGTCCAGTCCTTTTATACTTTGATACGTTCTATAAGATCCCAATCTCCTTTAAACTTTGCCCCTTCACCTTAAAGCTATGCCCTGCCTGTAGTATTTGATGTTCCCACCCTGGGGGATACAAAGTGTTCTGACTGTCAACCCTATGCATGCCTCTCATAATCTTACATACAGCTATAGATGGCAAGGATTTGGAAGATTGGAAGAGTTGACACAAGGATGGGATGTTCTCTCGGGAGTGCCTTTGAGTTTTCTCTGTGTGTGGGCAGAGAGAGAGAGAGTGAGGGGGTGGGGGTGAGTTGGCGTTTGAGGATTTCCCTTATTTGGCGAGCCGATGACTGGTTTGGGCAGCCCGCCTACCGAGAAGCTCCTAATTCGGGTCTCTGGGGATTTCGTCAATTACGCGCTGACATGACACAACTGTATCCAGGGTGAAGCGGCCAATTGCTGCAACGCGGCATCCCAATTGTTCAACACGGGCTGATGATGTGTTGGGAGTTTCCAATCAGAGGGGGTCGGCAGCAACCTCTCGGAAGGGAACAGGCGGAAGAAACCGTGTGTCGTGATATTGGTGGATGGCTAATTCTGTTTCCACCCAACTCAAGGTCTCTAGCAGGTACGGAGAACTCTAAAGTCTGTTTACACCACGCTTCTCCGCTTCTCCATTTGTACCTGTTGTCAAATCCCGCAGTGATGTTTGAAACATCTGTATGATATTTGTAAATGCTAGCTGCAAAATGCCAGGTAGGACGCTGCATTGTTTTTACATTTCCATTTCATGCCTTTTTATTGCCTGATCTTTATTTAAAAAAAACCGCAGTTTCAGATCGCATGGTAAGGTTTAGGAATAAGATTAAAATGCAATTGTTGGTACCTGCTCGCTCGCTCGCTCGCCGCTTGCCCGCTGGCGCTGCGTGTTGCGTCTGTGAACAATCCGAGACCCGCTTTGGTTCACAATCGAGCTGCTTTCTTGCAAAACGAGTCCAACGCGCGGTCGACCGGCTGGGCGGCAGAGCTCGCAGGGATGTCCAGGACATTACCGCCTAACATAGCCACGACCGCTGTACATTGGACCATTTGCAGGGAATGTGTGTTCAACACTGGGCTTTCTTCAATGGGAATGGAAATGCGCCTTTCTTATCTTGCACTGCATACAAAGTAATATTCGTTATGTTTTAGGAGCTTTGGAACGACCCAAGATTATCAGATGCATCGTGTATGGTTTGTGTTTAAAAACAAACCATACACGATGGTTTATTAAAGGGAAGGAAGGAAGGAAGGAAGGAAGGAAGGAAGGAAGGAAGGAAGGGGTATTTTTAAATATGCAATCTGCTCCCCGCGTCTAATTTGTGCCTGGCGTGCTTGAAACCCCGCACCAAGATGATGGGAGACACGGGGCAGGAACTGCAGACGCTTCATGATCAGGGGGCGACACATGCGGGGTTGAGGCTGGGGTTTGGTGGCGTGGTCGGCGTCTGTGACCGAGTGTAAACGGCGGGGGCAAGAGGCGAGAGCAGCGTCCGAAGCAGCGGGATCACCGGAGAACATGGCCAAGCAGACGCATCGAAGCGCCTGCCCCCATTGTCAGCAGAGCAGGGAGAGTGTGGAGAGGGATAGGGATGGAGAGGGATCCGCGTACCACCACTGGCTGCGGCTCACACCGAGCAGGCGGCTGCTGCAAAGAGATGTCCCGTTCATCAGGCCAGGGTTTTTGTTGCACGTTGTTGAGGTTTGCTTCCAGAGGCAACTAAGTCGCCGGCGACGCTTGGCGTTCAGATTCACATTCCGGTCACACACAACAGCCGATTGTCTGACCGGGAATTGGCCGGGTGTTCTCTGTGGCTAATCCCAAGTGATTGGTGCCGACAGACAGATCCCACTGTTTTAATTGTGTATGGGCACAAAATACAATCACGTAAGGTTCACCTCGAGCTGTACCTCGATGCACTACTACAAGCTAACAATGTAAAAGCACCTACCACCAGGGTCGAGAACAGCTTCTTCCTCTTTGCTATCAGGGTTCTGGATGATTATAGAGTCGTACACCGTGGAAAACAGGCCCTTCGGTCCAAAATGCCCCATCCACACTAATCCCACCTGGCCCCGCTTGGCCCATATCCCTCCCACGAAAGGGCCTCAACTCAAAACATCACCCATTCCCTTTCCCCAGCGATGCTGCTTTGTCTCGCTGAGTTTGCTCCTTTTGTGTCAATCTTCCATTTCTCTTTAAACCTTTCTTACCCATGTACCTGTCCAATTGTCTCTTAAATGCTATGATAGTACCTGCCTCAAGTGCCTCCTCTGGCAGTTCGTTCTATGCACCTACCACCCTTTTGTGTAAAATAAAAGTTACCCCAAAGTTCTTATTAAATCTTATCACCCCCTCACCTTAAACCTATATCCCCTTGTTCTCAATTCCCCTACTCTGGGCAAAAGATTCCATGCATTTACCCCAATCTACTCCTCCTTTGGCCTTGTACACGGCCAGACAAAAGTGAAATGAATCCATTCAAAAGGAGATCTACGTTTAAGGTTTATTATTATCACAGGCAGTGCTACTCCATGCAAGAATGCAATTGTTCCGTTTTGGTACATTGGACGATACGAGGGGCGTTTGACGACTCTGGGCCTGTACTCGCTGGAGTTTAGAAGGAGGAGGGAGATCTCTTTGAAAACTACTGATTAATAAAAGGCCTAGAGAGGGTGGATGTGGAGAGGATGTGTCCAGTAGTGGGAGAGTCTAGGACCAGGGGGCACAGCCTCAGAATAAAAGGACATGCCCCTGGAGTGGAGATGTGGAGGAATCTCTTTAGCCAGAGGGTGTAGAGTCTGTGCAAGTCATGGTCACACACGGTTGTGGAGGCTAAGTCATTGGGTGTTTTAAAAGTGGAGGTTGAAAAAGCTCTTGATTTGCAAAAGGCATCATAGGTTATGGAGAGAAGGCAAGAGAATGGGGTTGAGAGGGAAAAATAGATCAGCCATCCTATGTCTTATGATGTTATGAGAACACTCTTGACACTCTCTTGACTCTTGTGTACTGTGACTGTGAAAAGCTTAAAAGCCCTGTCCCACGGTACGAGTTCATTCCAAGAGCTCTCCCGAGTTTGCCCTGATTCGAACTCGGAGATTTGCGGTAATGGCCGCTCCTCGGTACTCGGGGCTCTCGTGGACATTTTCCAACGTGTTGAAAAATCTTCACGAGTCTTCCCGTGCTTACCTGCCGTTAGTGAGTCTTACCGAGTACCTGCCGTTAGCGCTAAGAGACGTCCCCGAGCTCCGACGTACCCGCTAGGTTCATTCTCCGTGCTTACCACGGGTTTGATTATTTTTAAACTCGGGAGAGCTCTTGGAATGAACTCGCACCGTGGGACAGGGCTATTAGTTCACATGCTACCCAATCAAGTAGATAATACTAATCATGAATCCAATGGAGCCAAACAGAAGTATAAAAGGGAGAGTGAAGAGAAGGATGCCAGTGGTATCTATACTCTAATAGGTTTAGAGGGTTATGGGTCAGGCGCGGGCAGGTGGCACTAGTGCAGATGGGGCATGTTGGCCGGCAAGGGCAAGTTGGGCCGAAGGAACTGTTTCCACACTGGATGATTCTATGGCCTACAATATAATTGTAGCTCTTGGGGATAGCGGAGTCAGGGGATATGGGGAGAAGGCAGGAACGGGGCACTGGTTGTGGATGATCAGCCATGATCACATTGAATGGCGGTGCTAGTTCGAAGGGCCGAACGGCCTGCTCCTGCACCTGTTGTCTATAAATGCCGAAGTGTTGTTTGACGATAGTTCAGGCAATGGTGGGGTCCTTACTTGGAGTCATACCGCACGGAAATAGCCCCATCGGCCCAACTTGCCCACGCCGGCCAAGTTTAGTTAATCATCGTCACGTATACCAAGGTACAGAGATCCGCTTTTGTGTTGTGCTGTCCAGTCAGTGAAAGGACTACACATGATTACAACCAAGCTGTCCACAGTGTATGGATACAAGATGGAGGGAATAACGTGTAGCGGAACGCTAGTGTTAGAATATGGATTTAAAAGAGTGCAGGTATGTAATGAATGATAGCCGAACAACATAGGCACGGAACAAGAAATATGCATTAGGACAGAGCTGCTACATAAATAATGACTCAAAAGCTTGAAACCAGAACATAAAACAATTATAATTCTTGATCCAATCTCTGAAATAGCTTCCATTCTATACTTGAATGTATAATTTCAACAAATATAGTTTTTTAATGATAAGGTTTGGTACACAATGATGATGCTTGGTATTCAATATAATTATGTCGTTATTATTGTATCTAATTAAAAGAGGTGATTTTTTTTCAGGTTGTGGTGGTGGTTGTTGGTATGAAATATACTTAAATCAGCAGATAGTTGACTCATAAGACAGATACAAAGTGTTGGAGTAACTGGGCGGGTCAGGCAGCAGCTCTGGGGGACATGGATGGGTGATGTTTCGGGTCGGGACCCTTCTTCAGAGTTCAGACCCAGATCTTTGGTGCTGTGAGTCTGAAGAAGGATCCCAACCCGAAACGTCACCCATCTTTTCCCTCCAGAGACGCTCCCTGACCCGCTGACTGACCCGCTGAGTTACTGTAGCAATTTGTGTCTATCTTTGGTATAAACCAGTGGCTGAAGTTCCTTTCTGCACATTTTGTCTGCGGTTCTTTGTTTCTACAGAAAATTGCATCGACATCTATCTTTAAAATGTTAAAGAAGGAACTGCAGATGCTGGAGAATCGAGGGTACATACAAGGCTGGAGAAACTCAGCGGGTGCAGCAGCATCTAAGGAGCGAAGGAGATAGGCGACGTTTCGGGTCGAGACCCTTCTTCAGAAGAAACGTCGCCTATCTCCTTCGCTCCTTAGATGCTGCTGCACCCGCTGAGTTTCTCCAGCCTTTTGTGTATCTTTAAAATGTGATGGCCATTTTCTTTTTAGTGAATCAGAAGTAAAATATTGGAGCAGGTTAAACACCCACTAATTTGGGCGGAACATTGTGACAACTATACGTAAATGTCTGGTTAGTCAGGCTATTGTTGTGGGCACAGATGTTGTGGACACAGATTATGTAGCCGCTGGATTGTTGCTGAAGTGGTTTGTACTCGGTGTGTTCAACTTGCCTGCGGTCCCACTTAGATGCGGACAGCCCGACTCCACTTTCCTGGAAGTGTCTGTTGTGAATGTAATGGGGAGATGAAGGAGATCTTGGAATATTAAAGTTAATGGGTAGACTAGAGATATAATGACCAGGAGAAATCGGGCTTTGCCATATGGCTCATTGGTTCAAGTGTTTATAGGGTTTAGAGATACAGCACCACATCCTTCGGCTCACCCAGTCCACGCCAACCTGTTCACACTAGTTCTGTTATCCTACTTTCGCATCCCCTCTCACTAGGGGGCAATTTACAGAGGCCGATTAACTTACAAACCCACACGTCGCAGGAAACCCAAATAAGCAGTGCTACCCAATTCAAGGATATCTCAACAATTATCACGTATTGTCCAGTGTTGTCAAATCTACAAAATACCTCATTGAATGTCTCAGCAACCAGCAGATGGAATTCTAGGTGGTACTTTGGAAGATTGATGTCACAGGAACTAACCCCAACATCAAAGGGTTTGAAAGGAAGCTCCCCTCAAAAAGGCAGCCAGCATCATCAGAGACCCACACCACCCTGGCCAGGCTCTCATTACACTCCTGCCATTGGGATGCAGGTACAGGAGTCTGAAAGCTGTAATGTTCAGGGGCGTCATCTTCCCAACAGCCATCAGGCACTTGAACACGACAAAACACTGACTAAATTACGAACTGTGGACTGTGTTTGGTTGCACCTTAGGGCAGCACAGTGCTGCAGCGGGAGAGTTGCTGCCTCACAGTGCCAGAGACCCGGGTTCGATCCTCAATATGGAGCTGTCTGTATGGAATTTATACGTTCTCCCGTGACTGAGTGGGTTTTCTCCTGGTGCTCCGGTTTCCTCCCACGTTCCAAAGACGTGCAGGTTTGTAGGTTAATTGGCTTCTGTAAATTGTCCGTAGTGTGTAGGATGTAACTAGTGTACCAGCTGATCGCTGGTCGGCAAGGACTTGGTGGACTGAAGGGCATGTTTCCGTGCTGTATCTCTTAAAGAAAAATGTACTTTGGGATTTTTGTAGTAGTATTGGAGGTTATTAATTGATTGAATTTTGTTTTGTGTATTGTATGTTATCTATGAGTATTGTGTTTACAAACCTGTTACGTTATGGCAAGGAGGAACTTCATGGTTCTATTGGCTGTAACAGAATAAGTAATGTCTCATGCTTTAATGGGACATTAAAACTTACTGAATAGTGAAAGGCCTGGATAGAATGGATATCGAGAGGATGTTTCCACCAGTGGGAGATTCTAGGACCTGAGGCCATAGCCTCAGAATAAAAGGACGTACCCTTAGAAAGGAGATGAGTAGGAGCTTCTTTGGTGCGAGGATGGTGAATCTGTGGAATCCGTTGCCACAGAAGGCTGTGGAGGCCAAGTCATTGTGCATTTTTAAGGCGGAGATTCTTGATTAGTACGGCTGTCAGGGGTTATGGGGAGAAGGCAGGAGAATGGGCTTGAGAGGGAATGATGGATCAGCCATGATTGAATGGCAGAGTAGTCTTGATGGGCCGAATGGCCTAATTCAGCCTTATGACCTTATGAACATTGTTGACTCTTGATGTTTGGTCATTCAGATGTTTTTGTGCCATTATCAAAAGGGCATCATCACGTAGGGTTTCCTGGGTGACGAACAGAGAGGTTGATCTTGGATAGTCCAGGCACATCTTTACCACAGTTGTGAATCAATCTCTGACGTTTGTTCCCCTTGTGAACTTTCAGGAGGTCTAAAACATGGAACCAGTGGAGAAATGGAACAAAGACTTGCTCGTTCTCAAGCTTCTGAACAACAAGTTGAACTCAAAGCAAAATGGGACCACAGGTAGGGATGTTTGGCACTGTAACCATAAAAAGATTGTGTACTGTCAGGATAATCTTAATTTGAATTAAAAACATCTTAATATACAATATTTTGGATTAATTGTTTCAGGGTTCTATGCCAGAACCTCTGTCGTTTGCAATAAGTATAAATGACTTGGATGCAAATGTAGATGGATTGGTTAGTTTTTTGCGGTCATGGACTGTGAAGAAGGCTTCAAAGTATACAACGGGATATAGAAATGGGTGGGGAAGTGGCAGATGGAGTTTAATCCAAGCAAATGGGAGGTGGGAGATTGAATATAAGAAGAAAATATACAATTAATGGCAAAACCTTTAGCAGCATTGATGTACAGAGGGAGGTTGGGGTCCAAGTCTATAACTCCCTGAACGTGGCAGGACTGGTAGATAGAGTGATAAAGAAAGCATGCGGTGGGCATTGAGTATAAGAGTCAGGAAGTTATGATGCAAATTTGTAGGGTTTTAATTTGGCTGCATTTGGTGCAGTTCTGGTTGCCCCATTACAGGAGGCTGTTGGAGAGGATGCGGAGGAGGTTTACCAGAATGATTCCTGGATTAGGGAATATAAACTACAGAGAGAGGTTAGACAGATTTGGATCATTTTCCCGGGAATGACAGAAGTTGAGGGGATACCTAATAGATATATAACATATGAGAGGCATAGTTCGGGTAGACAGTCAAAACCTTTTTCCAAAGGTAGGAATATAAAATACTACAGGGCACAGCCTTAAGGTGAGAGGGACAAAGTTTTAAGGAGATGTGCAGGGCATGTTTTTTTACACAGAAGGTGGTTGGGGCCCGGAACCTGCTGCTGGTGGTGGTGGTGGGGGTGGAGGCAGATATAGTTGTAGATTTGAGAGCGTTTTGTACAGTTCCACGTACATGGAGGGATATGGATTATGTGTAGGCAGATACAAATTGGTCTTTGTAGCATGTTCGGCATGGACGTTGTGGCCACCGGGCCTGTTCCTGTGTGGTACTGAGCTATGATGTCAGACTGAGGAGGGGTCCTGACCCAAAACGTCACACGTTCTTTCCTTCCAGAGATGCTGCCTGGCCCGCTGAGTTACTCCAGCACTTTGTGCCTATCTTTGTTCAAGGGCTTGCTGTGCTGCTAATGAGACCAGCAGAGCTGTTGTTACGTAACCCCATCAGGCTCCAAACGCATGGGTCGCAGACTGAAACTGAGTCTGGTGCAGATGGAAAGATGGTGCCTTTAGTGTAAAGTTAATGATGCATCTAATATTTTCATTGATTGAAAAATACAGCATGGAAACAGGCCCTTCGGCCCTCGGCATCCACACCGACCATTGATCAGGGGGCAGAAAGCTAGAAAAGAGGGGCTGCAGGACAAAGCCTGATAAGTGATAGGTGGATACAGGGGAGTGGAGTTTTGATGGGTAGGCAGAGGTGAAAGGGAAACAGAAGGGTGTCAGATAAGGAGAGAAGAGGAGTGAATTGAAATTGACGGAAAGATACAGCATGAACACAGGCCCTTCAGCCCACCGAGTCCATGCTGACCAACGATCACCCGTTCTCACCTGCTCTATGTGATGCCGCTTCCACCTCCGCTCCCTACACACTAAGGGGAGATGTTACAGAGGGCCAATTAACCTACAAACCAGCACGTCTTTGGGACATGGGAGGAAGCAGAGCACCCGGAGGAAACCCATGCGGGTCTCAGGGAGAACGTGCAAACTCCACACACAGACAGCACCCGAGGTCGGGATTGAGCCCGGGTCTCTGACGCTGTGAGGGAGCGGTGCTGCCCGGACAGGCTTGTTCCCAACTTTTCTCTTCCATATTATATTCTAAAGAAAAGGCCACAATCTTCCCCAAAACATCCCCAGCCTCTTTGATGGAGGCCGGTCAGATGTGGGAGGGGCATGGGGATGCGTGCGGTTAAAATATTGTGTTTCTCACAAAATGGGAGCATAGGGCACTCAATAAAGAACATTGTTCCCCTTTCTAGCTTGTGCAGTAATAGGTGCATTTCACCTGTAGCACCCGTTGGTTACTAGTCATCATATGAACGAAAGATCAAACTCCGATTATGGTGCTTTCAATATTAAATTATTAATACCTTTAATACTTGGAAAGATAAAGCACAGGAATAGGCCCTTCGGCCCACCAACTCCATGCTGACCGTCGATCACCCGTTCATACTAGTTCTATGTTATGCCACTTTCCCATCCACTCCCTACACCCCAGGGCAATTTGCAGGCGCCAGCTAATCTACAAACCCATGTGTCGCTAGGATATGGGAGAATAACTCGCTCCCATCTCTTTTCCAGCTTTCTCCCCCTTACTGCAATCAGTATGAAGAAGGATCCAAAATGTCACCTATCCATGTCCTCCAGGGATACTGCCTGACCCACTGAGTTATTCCAGCACGTTTGGTCTTTTTTCCTTGTAAACCAGCATCTGCAGTCGGGTTCAGGTTTATTATTGTCACATGTGCCAAGGCACAGTGAAAAGCTTTGCTTTGTATATAATCAAATAATACTATGCACGAATACAATTAAGTCACACTCACATGCAATTGGTTGAGCAAAGTGGAGAAACAGTGCAGAATATAGTTCTCAGCATTGTAGCGCATCAGTACCAGAGGCAAAGTCCAGTGTCCTCAATGGGGTCGAGCTGAATCGGACAGTACCCGCGCTTGTGGAAGAACTGTTCAGAAGGCTGATAGCAGAGGGGAAGAAGCTGTTTCTGACTCTGGTGATGCGCACTTTCAAGCTTTTGTACCTTCTGCCAAATGTTAGCAGGGAGAAGAAGGAATAACCGGGTGGGACAAGTCTTTGATTGTGTTGGCTGCTTTTCCGAGGCAACGTGAAGTGTAATGGGAATCAATGTTGAGGAGTCTGGTCTGTGTGATTGACTGGGCGACATCTACAACTCGCTGCAATTACGTACGGTCTTGGGCAGAGCTGTTCCCAAACCAAGCTGTGATGCAACCTGACAGTATAATTTCTATGGTGCATCTGTGGAAGTTTATGAATTATTGGAGACAGTCCAAATTCCCTCGGTATCCCAAAGCTAGTAGAGGGTCCGTTCTTGGCTGTTGCATTGATGTGGCTGGTCCACAATAGTTCGTTGGCAATATTAACACCAACGAACAGGAAGCTCGCAACCATTTCTTCCTGGTTTCTCCATGTAGAAATGTAAAATGGATGATGTTTTTGACCCCCATTGCGAAATGAGGTTTTGAGCCACAATTGGCTTCCATTTAACCCAAATAATTGCAACTACAAACTGGACATCCCACAGATGGTAATTATGTCCCGAGGTACGTAATTTTGAGGGTCAGATTTTATACACTTGGTTCAGGATGAAAAAAGGGCTCACAGTTGCATTTCATCATTGCTGCCCCTTTCAGGACATCACAAGTGCTTACTGCCAATTAGATACCTGTGCAGCATAGTTACTGTTGATTTTGTAGGAAACACCACACCATCTTAGCGAGACCCGGGTTCGATCCCGACTACTGGTGCCGTCTGTAGGGAGTTAGTACGTTCTCCACGTGACCACGTGGGTTTTCTCCGAGATCTTCGGTTTCCTCCCACACTCCAAAGACGTACAGGTACGTAGGTTAATTGGCTTGGTGTATGTGTGAATTGTCTCTCGTGTGTGTAGGATAGCGGTAATGTGTGGGGATCGCTGGTCGATGTGGACTCGGTGGGCCGAAGGACCTGTTTCTGCGCTGTATCTATAAACTAAACTAAATCTTCACATGACAAACGCACAGAGGAGTATGTTGATGATTAAAAATAATTGTTTTTAGAATATTGAGCAATGCTTTGGCAGACATTAAGGCAAATAGTGTTGGGAATTGCTGTTATCTTTGAAAGATGGATGGCAATTTTATAATAATTGATCCATGCAGTGTAATGACATAGCAGTAACTCATTGACTGCTCACGTTGTAATGATTACCCTTGCGTAGACTGCTCTTGCAGGAGGTATCTTTTATTTGCCTTCATCTATGGCAGGTGGACAAAGTATCTTAGCATTATGTATATTAAAATAAAAACCTACCGGATTTCCAAAATAAAGACAGAAAATGTTGAACACATTGAGAAGATCGGACGGCATTTGCGGACACTCCCGTCCGTTTACTCCATCTACACTTCACGCTGCCTCGGAAAAGCAGCCAACATAATCAAAAGCTTGTCCCACCCCGGCCATTCCTTCGTCTCCCCACTCCTATTGGGCAAAAGCTACACAAGCCTTCATCTTACTGTATGTGCAGAAAGCGAGCACCACCAGCTTCCTCCCCTCTGTTATTGAGTTTGTACGTTCTCCCTGTGAACGCGTATGTTTTTCCCGGGTGCTCCGATTTCCTCCCACACTCCAAAGACAGGCAGGTTTGTAGGTTAATTGGCTTCAGTAAACATTGTAAATTGCCGCTGGTGTGTAGGGTAGCGCTAGCGTACAGGGATCGCCAGTCGGCGCCGTCTCGGTGAACCAAACGGCCTGTTTCCACACTGTATCTCTAAACAAAACTAAATGTACCTACGTACAGTGAAATTCTTTGTGTTGGCATTCAATGCACAAAGTACGCAAAGAGTCGCCACGGGTCTGCTGCCGTCGAAGTTACAAAATTATTCATTCTAGTTCGGATGGTCCCTCATTGCATCTTGTGGTCTTGGCATCATGTGCAGCACGGACATCGTGAGCCAAAGGGCCTGTTCCTGTTCTCTACCATTCTACTTACTATCACTGAATTTGAAGTGAGAAATATAAATGATCACAAACTTGGTTGGACACAAAATGCTGGAGTAACTCAGCGGGACAGGCAGCACCTCTGGAGAGAAGAAATGGGTGACGTTTTGTGTCTATCTTTGGTTTAAACCAGCATCTGCAGTTCCTTCTTACACATCACAAACTCTGTTATTGACTTTTGTGCTTTTTTTTAATGCAGGAATGATAGCTAAGAACCTCCTACAAATATTGAAGATCCGTGACTGTTTGCCGCTCTCCGCTCCTCATTCAGATTGTGGGGCAGGTTTGTACTTTCTCCCGTATTGCTTTGGGAATCATTTGTTTTGGAGGGTGTCTGCTGTACAGGGCAGATTATCGGGCAAATCTGTATTACTTAACGCAAGATTGCTGGAGTGTAGATATGGATGTACAGTATGTCACCCCAGTCACAATGCTCCTGCTTTCAAACAGGCCCTAGGTTTCACCTTCACTCTGCAGATGCTCCAAAGATGACCATCTATTGTCCAAAATACATCCTGATTTTAGCTTAATGTGACCCTTGTTATGTTGTCAAGAGTTAGTCATGCAGCACAGAAGCAGGCCCTTCAGACCAACTCATCCATGCCGACCAAATTCCCCATCTACCCTAGTCCCACCTGCTTGCGTTTGACCTATATCCCTCTAAACCTTTAAACCTTTATTCTATCCCTGCCTCTGTGTCTTTTTATGTGTCCGTGTCTGTGTGTGTGTCTCTGTCTCACTCCGTCTGTGTATGTGTGTGTGTCTATCACTCCCCCCCTCTCCCCCCCTCTCCCCCCCTCTCTCCCCCCTCCCATGTTTCTGCCTATCACCGACTCTGCTTCCCATTCCTCTTCCGTTGACCTCTGCAATTCCCTGGCACGTCTCTCCCTCCTCCTCCCACCCATTCATCCCACATTTTGCCAGGGAGAGTGCGTGCTTCACTCCCTCCCACTCAGCTTGCACCCTCTGTGAATCTCTTCAACGCCTGGCTTTGCTTGCAATAACAAGCGTTCTTAATTGCAAAAGCAAATGGGAACCTGCACAATGTGTTTGCTAGATTCGGAGGTTCGGCCAATCTAGTGTCGGGCTGGAGAAGGCCACTGTTTACCCTGGTGACGGACACAAAGACAAGATCCCCAGAGTAAGCGGCCACATTTCAGGCCGATCGCTTTGGTGCTTTTGTCTCGAGTCACACACACACACTACTCTTTGTGTTAATGTTTAGCCAGGAACTTTGTTATCGTGCTAAGCACGTGGTGCATGCTTCGTAAAGTGAAAGGAACGACCCCGTCACTGTTCTCATAGGGTTTGCAGCAGTGGGTTTGAATTGCCCACAGTTTTATGACAAAGAATGAAGATATGTACATTATTCACAAGACCTGGGGTTGGACAAAAGATTCCACAAGCTGCAAAAACTACAGTGGCTGTTGCCCTAGGAAGCCAGTTGATTACTGACTATCTGTTGGTAAGAACAAGAATTGTGTATTATCTTGTGGAGAATCCCCTCCCTACCTTCACACCCGAGACTCTAAAAAAGATGGTTCGCTGTCTGACTGACATCTTTCCCCAGAATCTCTAACTTCGCTTCAATTTTATTTCCACATCAACCTGAAGTCTTTCTTGTAACGGGTGCAGCGGGTAGAGCTGCTGCCTCACCGCGCGGGAGAGCCGGGTCCGATCCTGACCTCGGGCAGTATCTGTGTGTGGAGTTTGCACGTTCTCCCTGCGACCACGTGGGTTTCCTCCGGGTGCTCCAGGTTTCCTCCCACATCTCGAAGACATGCGGGTTTATTGGTTAATTAGCCTCTGAAAATTACCCATAGTGTGTAGGAGTGGATGAGAAAGTGAGATAACATAGAACGATGGCCAATGGTGAACAATGGTCAGTGGGCTGAAGGGCCTGTCTCCAGGCTGTATCTTTCAATTAATTTTAATTCACCCGTCTCTTTATCTGACACCCTTCGGTCTCCTTTTCATCTCTAGCCTCTGTCTATCCATCTGCCTTTCAAAACACCCCTCCCCTGTATCCACCTATCACTTGCCAGTCTTGGTCCTGCCCACTTCTCTTTTCCAGCTTCCCCCCCCCCCCCCCCCTCCTGCCCCCACCCCGGACTGAACAAGGGTCCCGATGTGAAACGTTGCCTGTCCATTCCCTCCACAGATGCTGCCTGACCCGCTGAGTTCCTGCAACACTATGTGTTTTAAGGCTGAGATTTGCATGCTCCTGATTAGTAATGTTGTGGGGGGTTATGGGGAGAAGGCAGGAGAATGGGGTTGAGAGGAAAAGAAAGATCAGCCACGATTGAATGCCGGAGTGGAGTTGATGGGCCGAATGGCCTAATTCTGCTCCGAGAACTTATGAAGTTACTCAAGATTCCAGCTTCTGCAGTTCCATCTGTCTACAACGCCTCCTTCCTTCTGAAATCTAAATGCATTTGAGCATATTTTGCTCGTAGCGTGCTTTCTAAATATTGTGGCAGAAATATCAGGTTTGCTTCTCTCTGAAGTGGCTCGTATGATTGAGGCTGTAAATAGACACACAGCATCAGCCTGCCCTCTCCTGGAAAGTAGGCACAAGAGGCATTAGCCTGGAGCACTCGGTGAAAATTACATTTCTGCACGGATGTTGACCTGGTGACTAGTTCGTGCTCAACTCCATTATTGATTCTTCAATAAAGAACAAAAGCCCACAGACACTGTGCGGTTATTTTTATCAGTCAAGGCTCGGGTCCTAATCTGAATAGAGATTGGAATGGGATGCCTCTAGGTGTGACAGGCAAAGTTGGAAGGCAAAGTACAGGACAAAGTTTTCACATGGGGAGAGGTGGGCGCCTGGAACGTGCCATAGTGATCATGTGTAGGAAGTGAACCACTGATACCGGTTCACTAAATACTCCTGCATTCCATCCGCTCCCCTCCCCTCTCTCCCACCCTCCCCCATGCTAGTTATCCTATCAGTTCCACAATTAGCATCTTTGTATCCCTCTTGCTATCACACCTTCCCTAGCCAACAATGAGCCATTATGGGCACCACCCTTCCTGAGGTCATCTGTTGTCATACCTGATTTGTCCTAGCCTTTTGTCCCCTCCCCCCTCCCCTCCCCCCCCCCCCCCCCCCCCAACCTCTACTATAATTCTGAAGAAGGATTCCAACTCAAAACTTCACCTACTCCTTTCCTCCAGAGATGCTGCCTGACCTGCTGAGTTGCTCGAGTGCCTTTCTTGGATATAATAGTGAGTTTAAGAGGCTTTTTGTCAGGAGGGGAATGGAAGGATATGGTTCCCATGGAGGCAGAGGAGACTAGTTCCATTTGGCTTCATGTCTGGCACAATGACTTTAATTTAGTTTAGAGATGCTGCGTGGAAACAGGCCCTTCGGCCCACAGAGTCCATGGCAACCAGCGATCACCCTGTACACGAGTTCCAACTTAGAGAAGCCAATTAGCTTAAAATCGCATGTCTTCGGAACGTGGGAGGAAACTAGTGCACCTGGAAAAAACCCACATGGTCGCGAGGAGAACGTACAAACTCCATAAAGACAGCACCTGTGGCCATGATCTGACCCGGGTCTCTAGCGCTGTAAGGCAGCAACTCTACCAGTGTGCCACCGGCCATCATTTCCCACACCAGCCACTTAATCTCTGCTTGCCTTCAGTCGTTACGAGCTACACATTTATGGGACTTAAATGTTATTCCCATTCCCGTTCATCTGTGCACTGTGGGTGGCTTGATTGTATTCATGTATACATCGTCTTTTCTTTGACTGGATAGCACGCAAACAAAAACTTTTCACTGTACCTCGGTACATGTGACAATAAGAAAAACTAGAACTAAACTATCTACTTGTTAGAGGATAGACACAAAATGCTGGAGTCAAGGCCTGTCCCACTTGGGCGTCATTTGCGCCTCACAGAGGTGGCGGGCGAAGATTTTGTGACTCCCAAAATCCTGGGGTTCTGCGCGTGACCGCGCGTCACTGCCTACGTCACCATGCGCCTGTAATGCACAGCATGCGCACGTAATGCACGCAACACGTGCGCGTCGCGATGCGTAAATGATGACGCGCAAATGACGCCCACGTGGGACAGGCCCTTAACTCCGCGGGACAGGCTGCATCTCTGCAGAGAAGGCATGGGTGACGTTTCGGGTTGAGAGGAGTATTGTGTGCAATTTGCGTTGCCCTATTATAGGACGGGTGTTGAGGTTTTGGAGACCCGAAACGTCACCCATTCCTTCTCTCCAGATATGTTACCTGTCCCGCTGAGCTACTGCAACACTATGTGTTTTTAAGGCTGAGATTTGCATGCTCCTGATTAGTAATGTTGTGGGGGGTTATGGGGAGAAGGCAGGAGAATGGGGTTGAGAGGAAAAGAAAGATCAGCCACGATTGAATGCCGGAGTGGAGTTGATGGGCCGAATGGCCTAATTCTGCTCCGAGAACTTATGAAGTTACTCAAGATTCTAGCTCATTTTGGATGAGCTACTGGATCATTTTGCAGGATTTTTTGTCTATCGACGGTGAAAACCAGCATCTGCAGTTGCTTCCGACACGTTTTGCAATTTTTCTCTTTTACTCCACAGGTTCATGCCCAGATTTGGGAATGAGTAGAAGCGAGAGACCAGGTTACAAACACATAACCATGACCTCCACCCCCAAGCTCCCGGTCCGGTCACACCGACCCCTCTGTCTCTCGGTCTCCTCGGACGGAAACGGGCGATATGCAGCTTTGGAATCTCAGGATTTTAAAAGCAGCCTGAAATCCCAGGTAAGCGCAGTGATGTTATGCATGGGATATTGTTATCATTGTAGGATATGTTAGGCATGGAATATCGTTCACTCCGGTACAGCTGGGTACTCATTGTAAAGAAACGTGGCCACGTGTGGTTGGGGTGAGGAGTTGGCCAAGAAATACAGTGGAAACTCTGAAGAGGATTACACACTGTATTTGCAACACATAGATCGGGGGGCGAGATAATAACCACTCGTAAATAAAGTTCTGCAGAAGTCCGTGGCCTGGAAAGAAGAGGAGATTAGATGAAGGAATTGAGATACTCCAGCACTTTGTCTTTTTTTTGAAAACCAGTAGCTGCAATTCCTGTGTCTCCAAAGAGGTGAAAGAGTCTGAGGATAAAATGGTCCCAGGGTCTCTCTTGGGTAATTGCGGTGAATCGGATAGTACCCTACCTTAAGGAAGGACTGTTCAGAGTCTGGCCTGTCCTGGCCACACACTCATCTCCCCGCTACCTTCAGGTAGAAGGTACAGGAGCCTGAAGACTGCAACGACCAGGTTCAGCAATAGCTACTTCCCCACAGCCATCAGGCTATTAAACTCGGCTCGGACAAAAACTCTGAACATTAATAGCCCATTATCTGTTTATTTGCACTTTGCACAGTTTATTTATTCATGTGTGTATATATTTATATAAAGGTATATGGACACACTGATCTGTTCTGTATTCATGCCTACTATGTTCTGTGTGCTGAAGCAAAGCAAGAATTTCATTGTCCTATCAGGGACACATGACAATAAACTCTCTTGACTCTTGACTTGATAACAGAGGGGAAGAAACTGTTCCTTAGCATGGTGGTGCACGCTATCAAGCTTCTGTATCTTCTGCCCAATGGGAGTGGGGAGAAGAAGGAATGACCGGGGTGGGACGAGTCCTTGATTTATTTGGCTGCTTTTCCCAGGCAGTGTGAAATGTAGATGGGTTCGATGGTGGTGAATCTGCTCTGTGTGATGGACTGGGCTACATCTACAAGTCTCTGCAATTTCTAGCGGCCTTGGGCAGAGCTTTTCCCAAACCAAACTTAAGCATTCTGTCGATGCAACCCGACAGAATGCTTTCTATGGTTTAGTTCCGAGATACAGCGTGGAAACAGGCCCTTCGGCCCATTGGGTCCACTGCTTTACCCCACTTTTGCATCCACTCCCTACGCTCTAGGGGCAATCTTACAGAGGCCAATTAACTAACAAACAAGCACATCTGTGGAATGTGGGAGGAACCCAGAGCACCTGGAGAAAACCCACGTGGTCAAAGGGAGAACATGCAAACTTCACACATACACAGCACCCACGGTCAAGATCGAAGCCAGGTGTCTGGCGCTGAGAGGCACCAACTCTACCGCTACGTCACTGTGCCACCCTTAAAGTATCAGAACTCTGTTTACAAAAATTATCCAATTCTTAAATAATGTTCTTCCAATGCATTATTTTATTTTAGTGGGCCTGTTTAGAGTAACTATATGTTCTCATTATATTTTCCCTTACACTGTTGCCATCCTTTTTTGTTTCAGATGGATAAGGCTAGCACTACTGGAGCCTCTAGCAGCACGGGATCTTTGGAGAGAGCTTCGCTCTTTTGCGCTTCCGGGCCAACCTCGACGACATCAAATTTAACGGGTTCCAACGAAGCGCTGGCCAAGACCAAGTCTTCCAGCAGATTCTCTCTGTTCTCAGCGCCTTGGAACAGCAGCTCGGAGTCTGACTCCAACCCGCCCTCGAGGACCGGCTCCAAGAGACTCAAGAACCACAGCCGCAAGACGGCGAACAAAACGGATAGTCCAAAGGACAGCAAGCGCGGCATCCTCGAGCAGCTACAGTACTCTGAGCCCGTCATCACCAAGGTGACGGAGTACATCTACGTGGGGAACATGACCGCCGCCTACAGTGGCCGCGTCCTGTGCAGAAACAACATCGACAGCATCATCGACATGAGCAACCTGCCCGAGGAGGCCAACATGTCCCTCATCCCGTGCACCTGCTCCAAGAACGTAAAGCACAGCTGGTCTCGACTCAAGGTCAACATCAGAGACTTCTCCAACGATGAAGTCTTCCCTCTGAAGGAACATTGCTTCGAGGACATTAACGGCTGCATCAGCGCATCAGCGGAGAAACAGAAACGAGTCCTGGTTCACTGCCGGGATGGGTATTCCTTGGCACCAACTTGTATCATACAGTTCCTCATGTTGAAACAAAACATGCATCTCTTGACAGCGTACGAATTTGTGCGATCCAAGTATCCTCTCAACATCAAGGAACGCCATCAGGATCTCTTGGTGACGCTGGAAAAGTCTCTCAGACCAGGCAAAACGGACCCCGAGTGTTTTAAACAAGCACTGTCTCGAAAGATAGCTTGGACTTAATCCCAAACACTTGTATCTTCGCAGCCTGGTCCAAATAAATGCCTTAATGTTTCCCCTCACAGAGTCTATTAATCAAAAGTTGGAAACTGGAAACAATTGCCTGCAACTTTGCTTGGCTTGAATATTTTGTTTCGGGTACAAAATGTGGACGTATGCGTCCCTTCCTGGGGCATTTACATACACTTTTATAAATTGTCCCTTGGTTTCTTTCTGCATTTAATTTTTCCCTTAATTTATTTGTTTAATTTTCCAAATGTAATAAATAAAAGAGTGAAGAATTATTAGATTGAACACATTTTGATGCTCTGTTCGATTATTCCGTGCCCCACTGAGGCAAGGTTGTCCGTCATAAAAAACAACGACGATAGTTTAGTTTAGTTTATTGTTGTCACGTGTACCGAGATACAGTGAAAAGATTTTTTGCTGTGTGCTATTCAGTTAGCAGAAAGACTACAAAGTATAAAGTATCAAGCTGTCCAAAGTATACAGATACAGAGCGGAAATAGGCCCTTTGGCCCACCGTGTCCGCGACGACCAGCGATCCCCGTACACTACACACACTAGTGCGTAAAAAACCCATTTATATCACGCCAATTAACCTACAAACCTGTACGTCTTTGGAGTGTGGGGGGGGAAACCGAAGATCTCGGAGAAAACCCACACAGATCATGGGGAGAACGTACGAACTTCGTTCACACAACACCCGTAGTCAGGATTGAACCCGGGTCTCTGGTGCTGTAAGGCAGCAACTCGACCACTGCGCCAACGTGTTAGATAAAGTTCAGTAAAGTCCGATTAAAGATAGTCTGAGGGTCTCCAATGAGGTAGATGGTAGCTCTGGACCACTCTCTGGTTAGTGAGAGGATGGTTCAGTTGCCTGATAATAGCTGGGAAGAAACTCTGTGAATCTGGGGGCTTGAGTTTAGTGACTAGGTGTGCCTGGAGGATTGGTGCTGGTCCCATTACTGTTTGTGGTTTATATCGCCAATTTGGACGAGAATGTAGACGGTATGATTAGTAAGTTTGCGGATGACATGGAAGTGGGTGGTATCGCAGATAGCGAATAAGGTTAGCAAAAATTACAGCAGGATCTTGATCAGTTGGGGAGAAGGCAGGCGCGGGTTATTGATTGGGGACGCTCAGCCACGATCACAATGAATGGCAGTGCTGGCTCGAAGGGCCGAATGGCCTCCTGCACCTATTTTCTATGTTTCTAGTTGCGCAAATGGAATGAGCTACCATGGGTGGTGGTGGAGACAGGTACAGTAGTGGTGTTGAAGAGGATTTGGGATAGGCACATGGATATGCAGGGAATGGATGGATATTGAACAAGTACAGGCAGGTAAGAGTTGATCTTACCATCATGTTCGTCGATGATATTGAGGAGCGAGGGACCTGTTCCTGTCGATTGCCAAACATGATGCCAAGATAATCTCCTCTGCTTGTATGTGATCCATATCCCCCCATTCCATGTGTATATCCAAGATTCTTAAACGGCACCCACCATATGTCTGCCTCCGCCTCCATCCCTGGTGTCGTCTGGCCTCAATGGGGGAAGTATATTTTACTCATGTAGCACTGAGGAGCATAAGTGGAAAGGCTGTCATTACTGGTGAACCTCACAACACTGTTGGCACAGCGCCAGACACCCAGGGTTGATCCTGACTACAGGTGCTGTCTGTATAGAGTTTGTATGTTCTCCCTGTGACCGTGTGCGTATTCTCTGGTTGCTCCGGTTTTCTCCCGCGCTCCAAAGAGGTACAGGCCTGCAGGCTTAAGGAGCTTCTGTAAACTGTCTCTATTGTGTAGGACTGAACTAGTGTACGAGGTGATTGTTGGTCAGCGTGGCCTTGGTGTGCTGAAGGATCTGTTTCCACGTTCAAACTCGAAAAACGAAAGTCACAACTCACCGATTTAAGTGCAGTTCTGGTCACCCCGAATCAGGAAGGATATGGGGGCTTTGGAGGGGGTTCAGAAGAGGTTTACCAGAATGATGCCTGGATGGAGGGGTTGGACAGGCTAGATGCAGGAAGATTGTTCCCGATGTTGGGGAAGTCCAGAACAAGTGGCCACAGTTTAAGGATAAGGGGGAAGTCTTTTAGGACCGAGATGAGAAAAATAATTTTCACACCGAGAATGGTGAATCTGTGGAATTCTCTGCCACAGAAGGTAGTTGAGGCCAGTTCATTGGCCATATTTAAGAGGGAGTTAGATGTGGCCCTTGTGGCTAAAGGGATCAGGGGGTTTGGAGAGAAGGCAGGTACGGGATACTGAGTTGGATGATCAGCCATGATTATATTGAATGGTGGTGCAGGCTCGAAGGGCCGAATGGCCTACTCCTGCACCTAATTTCTATGTTTCTATGATTGGAGGGTATTAGCTACAGGGAAAAGCTGGTCCGACTTGGATTGAAGATCAGACTTCTGATAGCATATAAAATGATGAGAAACGTAGATATTCAACACCAAATGGCATAGCTTTAAGGTGAGAGGGGCAACGTTTAGAGGGGATGTGCGTGGCAAGTTTTTTACACAGAGGGTAGTCGGTGCCTGGAATGAGCTGCCAGAGGTGGTGAGCACAATAGAGGTGTTGAAGAGGCGTTTAGATAGGTGTGGATATGCAGGGAATGGAGGGATAGGGATCACGTACAGACAGATATGAGTCGGGCATCATGATTGGCATGGACGCTGTAGGCCGAAGGGCCTCTTCCTGTGCTGCATTGTTCGTTGTGTAGGAAGGAACTGCAGATGCTGGTTTACACCGAGGATAGACATAAAATGCTGCAGTAACTCAGCGGGACAGGCAGCATCTCTGGAGAGAAGGAATGGGTGATGTTTCGGGTCGAGATCCATCTTCAGACTGATGTTGTTCTAAGTTCTAATTTTGTTGTTGTTTCTCCTGGTTAGTGGGCGCTGCTCAATGGCAGCCTCTAGTGGTTATTGCTGGTTACAGCAGTCCACATATTTTTCTTTGTTCCAACCCAGGAATAAGGAGATGCTTGTAGGCTTTCTTTGTTTCAGTGAATATATCGGCTCCTCTGGAGCGTCGAGGTTGAGGGGAAACTTGAAAGAAGTATATAACATTATGAGCGGCATACCTTCTTAAATAGGGGGTAGATAGAGGCTTTTTTCCCACGGTGGAAATATCAATGACTATGGTGCATAACATTAAGGTGACTGGGACAAAGTTTAAAGGAGGTGTACAGGCCATGTGTGTTGGCACAGAGTGGTGAGCACCTGGAACGGGAGGCTGGGGCGGGGGTGGGGATGGTGGAGGCAGATGCAACGTAGGGAATGGAGGGATATGGATCATGTGCAGGCAGATGACAGTCCTTTAACTTGACATCATGTTCGGCATGGACTTTGTGGGCCGAAGGGTCTGGTCCTATGCTATATGGGCTGTGCCGTCCGCTGTTTATTTCTTCCATGAAACATCAACTGTGAAAGATATGATTAGACTCCAACACACAGTTAACAGTGGCCTGCTTCCTCTATTTGCATATATTTCATTCATTGTTCTTTATCTCTTTAGTCACTGTCTATACCTCTCCTTTCCCTTAGCCCTAACTAGTCTGAAGAAGAGTCTCCACCCGGAACGTCACCCATTCCTTCTCTCCAGAGATGCTGCCTGGCCCGCTGAGTTACTCCAGCATTTTGTGTCATCTTTGCTTACACTTTTAGTCTCCCTTGGGTGATTTATCCCATTCTCATCATTTTCAGAACAATTTTATTCTTGGTTTTACAATGAAAATCCTGTTCCTGTTTTCATAAAAGGTAGAACTTTCCGTGAAATGTTAAAACAATTCAGGAAATGAATCTGCTCGGAACACATTTGGTGTATAGTGGTCAGTTCACATTGCTCTATTATAGGAAGGGTGTTGAGGTTTTGGAGAGGGTGCAGAAGAGATTTATCGGAATGCTACCTAGATACAGGGAGAGGTTGGACAAACTTGCATTGCTTTCTCTGGGATGCCAAAGGCTGAGGTAGAATATGTTCATAGATCCTTTCTTTGCATTTGATTTGATTTGGGATTTTAACGGGTTACTTGCTTTTATTAGTTTTATAATTCCTGGTGCCATGGAAATATATGGTGTCTTTCAAATGAAGAGAAACGTATGAATTATATGTCACGTAGGTCTTTCATTCACAAGTCAAATCCAGTCCTCACTAATGTATTTATTGACATTATTCTGATGAATTTGACGTTACCCACGGTAATAAAGCAGTGCAAAGGTGTGTGTCGTTTTCAGAATGCTCGGGCAGAAGATAATAAACATATTATAATGCCTATTGTCCTGGATCTTTTCAGGCGAGCAATATACTCGCAGTCTGAAGAAGTGTCTCGACCTGAAGTGTCACCTATTCCTTTTCTCCTTTGGGGGTGCCTGTCCCGCTGAGTTACTCCAGAGCTTTGTGTCTATCTTCGGTGTAAACCAGCCTCTGCAGTTCCTTCCTACACTACCTAAACAGGAAGTCATGATGAAGCTTTATAAAGGCTTTGGTTAGGCCACATTGGGAATAATGCGTGCGGTTCTGGTCACCCCATTACAGGACGGACGTGGAGGCCTTGGAGAGGATGCAGAAGACGTTTACCAGAATGCTGCCTGGATTAGAGGGTCTTAGACAGACCAATGGACCATTATAGTCTGAAGATGGGTCTCAACCCAAAACATCACCTATCCCTGTTCTCCAGAGATGCTGCCTGACCCACTGATTTACTCCCTCACTTTGTGTCCTCCTTAACCAGAGTCTGCAGTTCCTTGCTTCTACAGACCAGTTTAGTTTCACTTTTAGTTTTTAGAAATACAGCGCAGAAACAGGCCCTTCGGTCCACCGGGTCCATGCTGACCAGCGATCCCCGCATTTTAACTATCCTACACACACTAGGGATAATTTTTACATTTACCGAGCCAATTTACCTACATACCTGTACGTTTTTGGAGTGTGGGAGGAAACTGAAGATCTCTGAGAAAGCCCACGCGGTGAGAGCGTACAAACTCCGTACAGGCACCACCCGTCGGGATTGAACTTGGGTCTCTGCTGCTGCAAGGCAGCTGCACTGCTGCTGAGCCATCGTGCCGCCACTGTGTGGGGTTGACGTGGTCCATGGCCAATGACCCTTAAATCTTTTGTAGAGTTACAGTATGTAGGTAGCACCTCATCACCAACACTCCAATTATACTGGCGCCAGTGTTGCTATGGCCACCAGAGCCCACTGACTCTGGTCCTTGCAGTGGTTGAAGCATTCAACATAAATCGGACTTTTTGAAATGCACACACAAGACATGCCTTTGGACATCATTCAACATGTCGTTGAGTTATATTTATGATCAATGAGGTCCCATGAGTGTATTTGTTACATTTTTTTTTAAATGAATCCATTTTATCCTTTTACCCCGATTTCACCCTTTCTCATCTTTACATTGGTTTAGTTCGGAGATGCAGCATCAAGACAGGCCCTTCAACCCACTGAGCCCATGCCCTCGTGAACGTTTTTGGTGACCTCTTCAAAGAATCAGATTCATAAGACACAATTTGCCACATACAAAACCATGCTGACTATCCCTAATTGAGCCATCTATCCAAATGTATATATAGCTTAGCACACAGAATAATCTCTGATTAGTTTAGTTTAGTTTATTGTTGCGTGTACCAAGGTACAGGGAAGAGCTTTTTGTTGCGTGTTATTCAGGCAGCTGAAAGACTACACATTATTACAATCAAGCTGTCTACAGTGTACAGATACAGGATAAAGGGAATAGCGTATAATGCAAGATCAAGTCCAGAAAAGTCTGATCAAAGATGATCCGAGGGTCTCCAATTAGATAGATAGTAGCTCAGGACTGCTCTCTAGTTGGTGATGGGATGGTTCAGTTGCCACATAACAGCTGGGAGGAAACTGTCCCTGAATGTGGAGGTGTGTGTTTTCACAGTTCAGTACCTCTCGCCTGATGGGAAAGAGGAGAAGAGGGAGTGACCGGGGTGAGACTGGTCCTCGATTATGCTGGTGGTCCTGCCGAGGCAGCGTGACATGTAGGGAGTCGATGGAAGAGAGAGAGTGCTTGGTGTGATGGGCGGGGCTGGGTCCACTACTCTGTAATTTCTTGGAGTCTTGGATGGAGTTGGATGGCGCTTGGATGGAGCCTTTTATCCCATGCTTCTGGGTGCATATGCTCCTCAAGCAGTTATTCATTTCAATTCTTCTGCCGATGCGTATATCCTCATTTGGAAAAGTATATCTTAATAGAAAATAAATGGATGGTTTGAGTGCCCTCTTGTGGTGGGGTTTATATCTGCAAGAGTTCACGTCACATCTGACAACCTCATCACCTACATTGGTCAAGTCAAGTCAAGTCAATTTAAAAACAACTCTCGTTGACCAAAGTGCTTCACATCAGTGCAGGTACTAACGTGTTACAAACAGTGGTACATAGATCAACAATACATACATAAATACATACATACAGCGCTCCCTCAGAGGACCTCAAGAAAGGCTTGTGAGTAGTGGTCAATGAATATTGTAGCCTCTCCGTCTCTCCTCTCACCTCCTTACTTACCCCGAATGAGGGAAGTTTAATTACGTTAATGTCTATCCTGGATTTTTTACATATTCTTAAAGTAAGGTTTCTACACAATTCTGGGAATTCTCTCTGTGCCACACATTCCCAAAAGTCCCTTTTAGTCTTTTTGATGAACATTTTTTCTGTGTATTTATTATCTAATCTGTATTTACAATCCTGTTGTGCTGCTGTAAGAATTAATTTTATTGTTCCTTTTGTTCCACTCTTGACCTGTGACTTGTTTTGGTGATGGGATTGGTCTATTATTGTCACGCGTGCTGAGTCACAGTGAAAAGGTTTTGCTTATGTGTTTTCCAGTCAAATCACACCACACTATACATAAGTACAATCAAGCCATACGCAGGTACAACAGTCGGTACAACGGAGAAAAACACCAGAGTGCAGCGTAGTGTTCAGTAGTCTGCTAACAGCACGGAAGAAGACGTTGGTGAGAACGCATTTAGAATATTGTGTTCAGTTCTGGGCACCGTGTTATAGGAAAGATATTGTCAAGTTTGAGAGGGTTCAGAGAAGATTTACGAGGATGTTGCCAGGACTAGAGAGTCTGAGCTATATGAAGAGGTTGAGTAGGCTGGGTCTCTATTCCTTGGAGCGCAGGAGGATGAGGGGTGATCTTCTAGAGGTGTATAAAATCATGAGAGGAATAGATCGGGTAGATGCACAGAATCTCTTGCCCAGAGTAGGGGAATCGAGGACCAGAGGACGTAGGTTCGAGGTGAAGGGGAAAAGATTTAATATGAATCTGAGGGGTACCTTTTTCACACAAAAGGTGATGGGTGCATGGAACAAGCTGCCAGAGGAGGTATTTGAGGCCGGCACTATACCACGTTTAAGAAACAGTTAGGCAGGTACATGGATAGGACAGGTTTGGAGGGATATGGACCAAACGCAGGCAGGTGGGTCTAGTGTAGCTGGGACATGTTGGCAGTGTGGGCAAGTCGGGCCAAAGGGCCTGTTTCCACACTGTATCACTCTATGACTCTATGACTCTAAGCTGGTCCTGAGTCTGGTGGTACAGGCTTTCAAACTTTTCTACCAAGACTTAATATTGTTTAACTGTTTAATTGTTGATTAGACGCCCCCTATTTTGGTCTGTACAACTATCAGACTTTCAATGTTCTATTATTCTATCTATGATCTTGTGCAGCAAGATCATACCTGCCTCCACCATTACCCCTGGCAGTGTGTTCCAGGCACCCACCACCCTCTGTGTAAAATGAAACATGCCCCGCACATCTCCTTTAATCTTTGCCCCCCTCACCTTATAGCTGTGCCCTCGACTCCTTGATATTTCCACCCTGGCGAAAAGGTGCTGACTGTCTACCCTATCTATACCTCTCCTACTTTTACATATTTCTATCAGTTCTCTTCTCAACTTGTGATGTTCCAGAGAAAACCACACAACACAACAGAACAATTCCAGAAACGGATTACACAGAGGTTTAGAAGGTTGTGTGAAGTTTTTAAAGAACTTCGATGCCCTCATATTTTTTCATGTTCATAACTAATAGGAGCAGAATCAGGCCACTCGGCCCATCAAGTCTACTCCGCCATTCAATTATGGCTGATCTATCTTTCCCTCTCAACCCCAATTTGCTTAATGTTGCCAGCCTCATTTAAATTTACTTGGCTGTGGCTGAATGATTACGCCTCTATGATCTTGGAGAACTCATTGCCTAGTTTATTTTAGTTTAATTGAGAGATACAGTGTGGAACCAGGCCCTTCGGCCTGCCGAGTCCATGCTGACCAATAATCACCCCAATGCTAGTTCTATCTTACACATTAGAGACAATTTACAGAGGCCAATTAACCTGCACATCTTTGGAATGTTCGGTGGGCCGAACGGCCTGTTTCCACACTGCACCTCTAAAGTAAAGTAAAGATTAACTCTGATATTAGGATGCCAATAAGCCCTTTACAATCCTGACTTCAACAAGAACCATTAAGCGAGTGAAAGTTTCACCGTTTTTGTTTAAAGAGATTTCTTCAGCTCAACAGCTCCTTGAAGCCGATTTATTTATACTCTAGACGCTCAGCTTGGGTATTTCTGGAGTCCGGAGTCTATTGGTCTAAGGAGAACTCATTGCCATAAAGAGAAAGCTGCTTTTTGCTGACCCATCACACAAAGCACTTTATACTGCTTGCTTTTGAAACCTGCCTGTGGCTCCCCAGTCTTCACTTCATCCCCTCCATACTCCCGTCTGTCTGCTGCCTTCTTTATCCAGGTGAGCTCTAAGTTTGACTTTACAAATCTCTCTCTTGATGTCCTCTTTTGCAAAAAGCTTTCTCACTGCGCATTATAAATTTCAACTTGGAATCTTTATTTTTTCAATTGCTAATTCATTTGTCATATTAATTTATCTGGTAAAATGTTATCTTCTAACTGTGTGCATTATTTACTTCAACTTGGAATCTTTAATTTTCCAATTGCCAGTTAATTTGTCTTATTAATCTATTTGGTAAAATGTAGTCTTCTAACTGTGTGTCTATCAAACAAAATAAAATCTTTTCTAAGGCCATCATTTAATATTATAGTAATAAATATTTAATTGGCTAATCACTTTTATAAATCTGTCCGTCGGTCTCAATATGTCCATTTCTGTACCTCATTATTGTTTTTAAATCATTATAATGTTGGATTTTAAATGATGACGGATATTCCGAGAATGTTAGTTTCTTCCCAGCTGTTATCAGGCAGCTGAACCATCTCATCAACAACTAGAGAGCGGTCCTGACTTACAGTCTACCTCATTGGAAACCCTCGGATTATCTACAATTGGACTTTACTGGACTTTATCTTGCACTAAACTTTTATCCTGTATCTGTACACCGCGGACAGCTCGATTGTAATCATGTATAGTCTTTCCGCCGACTGGTTAGCACGCAACACAAGGCTTTTCACTGTACCTCGGTACACGTGACAATAAACTAAACTGATACTAAACTAAACTAAGCTAAAATGAAGCTAAAAACAAAGCTAAAATGAAGCTAAAACTAAACTAAACTAAAACACAACTAAAATTACATTTAAACAACATTGTAGGCAAAGACATGGATTTATTCTCCATAAATTATTTCCTTTGGCAGCAACTTCGAGCAGTGGTTGAGATGGGTGGAGAAGTTCTTCACGGGAGGGAGGGAGGATGTCCCTCAGACAGTCGTGTGTCTACCACCTGCCACTGGTCTTAGACTGTGGGGCTCTGAGGAATGATTGACATTAAGAAATGCTTCCATCAAGCATCTGCTACCCTTCGCGTTCAAACCAAATTTAGAAACACTTTCTCAAATTAATTTCCAAAATGCCAACCATTCTAAAGGATTCAGTTTCTACACGGCTAATCTTTCCCTCTCGGGTCTGGTTTTGAAAACCATTACAAGTCATCAGGACTCAGCTATGGAGAATTCTTTCTCCCCCATCTCCATATTGTTTAAATGGAATGCAAGCATTGTGACCAAAATCCACCAACATTATAATTATTATTCTCGACCTACAATCTTGATTTCTACAATTGCCATTTCACTTGTCTAATTAATTTATTTGGTCTTCTAACTGTGTCTATTAAACAAAATAACTCATTTTCTAAGGCCCTCAATTAAAATAATTAAGACTATTTGCAATGAACATAAGGCATAACATAAACAATAATAACACTAACAACAATATCTTGCTCTTTGCTCTCTCCATTGTACTCGATTTTGATTATATTTACGTATAGTAAGGTTCAAGATTCAAGATTCAAGAGAGTTTATTGTCGTGTGTCCCAGATAGGACAATGACATTCTTGCTTTGCTTCAGCACAACAGAAAAAAGTAGACATAAATAAATACAGAACAGAACTGATCAGTGTGACCATATGCCAATGATTATATATTTCTGATGCAGGTGAGTTCATAAATGCTGTATCTTATTTTTTTTCTTTGTGCTGTTCGCAAAATGTCGCCGCAGGTAGGTGCCATCTTTCAAGTATTCAAGTATAAACTGATCTGTATGGATAACATACAACGCAAAGCTTTCCACTGTGTCCCCAGTACACTTGTCAATAATAAACCTCAGCATTCGAGGTTAAACCATAAGTTAGTAACTTAATTGTTCTTTATCCACAGGGTCACACAACACAACCGTCACAATGGGAGAGTAAGTATTACCTGAAACTTTACATAATGTAATTTGTACAGTGTCTGATTTAATGTGCATGCATTTGGCAAATTAAATTCCAATACAGTGAAGTGCTTAAGAAGACCAGGCGTTATATAGAAACAAGGAACTGCAAATGCTGATTTACAAATAAATAGTCGCAAAGTGTTGATGTAACTCAGCGGGTCAGGCAGCATCTCTGGAGTACGTGGATAGGTGGAGTTTTAGGCCGGGACACTTCTTCAGACTGATAACTGGGGGGTGGGGGGAGGGGGGAAGAAAGCTAGGAGAGAGAAGAGGCAAGAGAATGTGTGCCAGGTAATGGGTAGATATAGGCATACTTTAAAAAAACATTGCTTGGCTGGCAAAAATCTGAATAGGGTAAGGGGGCAAAGAAAAAGGATCTGAAGATACAGAACCACAGGTTCATACAAATTGGCAGTGTGGGTAAATAAGGCCTTAAAGATATACGACGCTGATCTTTAGAAGGCCAAATCAGGAAGGCAAGAAATATGTGTTACATTCATATTCGACCACATATTGGGCCCCATATCTGAGGAAGGATGTGCTGGTGTTGTCGAGGGTCCAGAGGAGGTTTACGAGAATGATCCCAGGGATGATTGGGTGAACATGTGATGAACACTGGATGGCACTAGACCTGTACTTGCTGGAGTTTCGGATGAGGGGGGACCTCATTGAAACTTACCAAATAGTGAAAGGGCTGGATAGAGTAGATGCAGAGAGGATGTTTCCACTAGTGGGAGAGTCTCAAACCAGAGGTCATAGCATCATAATAAAAGGACGTACCTTTAGAAAGGAGTTGGGAAGGAATTTATTTAGTCAGCGGGAGGTGAATCTGTGGAATTCGCCATGTGGAGGCCGTCATTGGGTATTTTTAAGATGGTGATTGACAAATTCTTGATTAGTGTGGGTGTCAGGGGTTATGGGGAGAAGGCAGGAGAATGGGGTTGAGAGGGAAATATAGATCAGCCATGATTGAAGGGCAAAGTGGACTCAATGGGCTGAATGGCCTAATTCTGCTCCTATGACTTATGAAGTTTTCAACCTTGATTAGACTATGTCCACAGTTCTGATCTCTGCATTATTAATGCATGTAGAGGCTCAGGCAGACATGCTCAAAATATTCTCAAAAATTGTAGTGATTTGGGAATAAATATTTATTACACAATGCTGAACAGGCTGAGGTGCATCTTTTGAAAAGAGAAGGTTGGAGCAGGGATAGATCAAGTGAAAATATTTTCAAGTGTAGTATTGAAAATATGTCATAAATATAAGACATCCTTTTATAAATGTTCAGCTGGAGCTGAGCTGAAAGATAAAGCATGGAAACAGGCCCTTCGGCCCACCGAGTCCATGCCGACCATCGATGACCCGTTCACACTAGTTCTATGTCATCCCACTTTCACATCCACTCCCTATACACTAGGGGCAATTTTACAGAGGGCCAATTAACCAACAAACCTGCACGTCTTTTGGATGTGGGAGGAAATCGGAGCACCCGGAGCAAACACTGCCTGACCCGGGTGTTTTGTGTCCTTTTGTGTAAACCCACATCTGCAGTTCCTTGTATCTACATCACAGATATAATACCTGGTTAAGCAACGATATACCGATAGATTCTGGAAATGAGTGGATGTTTCTGAGCAACTTTGGCTTATAGGCCCCTCTCTGTGTTATAGGCCTAAAGGAAGTCTGTATAATGGTTGACCGTTCTGATATGCGTAAACGTGATGTTGTGGGTGGTACACTGGCACAGCGGTAGAGTTTCTGTCTTACAGCACCAGAGAACCGAGTTCAATCGTGACCATGGGTGCTGTCTGTAAGGAGTTTGTACGTTCTTCCAGTGACCGTGTGGGTTTTCTCCAGGTGCTCTGGTTTCCTCCCACACTCCAAAGACGTACAGATACGTGGGTTAATTGGCTTCAGTGAAATTGTACATTGTCAGTGTGTAGGACAGTGCTGGTGTACCGGGTGATCGCTGGTCGGCAGGGACTCAGTGGGTCAAATGGCCTGTTTTCGCGCTGTATGTCTAAAGCCTAAAGTCTAATAAACAATGACATCTGGAATTAGCTTGGAATCTAATGGCTTGTTCTTTCTCTTCACAGCGAAGAGGTATTGTCTTGGATGTCCGACCTGCGACAAATAGTTTGACTGCATGATAATATTACGGCTGGTGTTAATGCAATTTAACTCACGGTTCAAAGATCTCATTCACTGTGTTACCTAAAGCATGCTGCAATCCGCTCTGCATTCCAACATCACGTTATTAAAGCGTTCACTGGGATGTTTAGTCAGCATGATTTTGTACGCGGGAGGTCGTGTCCCACAAATCTGAATGATTGTTTTGAAGACGTGACCAAAAAGGTTGATGAGGGCAGAGCTGTAGATGTTGTGTACATGGACTTCAGTAAGGCATTCGACAAGGTTCCGCATGGTAGGCTGCTCTGGAAGATGGGATCCAAGGAGAGGTAGCTGAATGGATAGCAAATTGGCTCCATGGAAGGAAGCAGAGGGTAGTGATGGAAGGTTGCTTCTCGGACTGGATGCCTGTGACTAGCGGTGTGCCTCATGATTTGATGCGGGGCCCGTTACTGTCCGTCATCTACATCAATGGTTTGGATGAGAACACACAGGGCCACATTAGCAAGTTTGCTGATGATACAAAAGTTAGTGGTTTTGCAGATAGTGAAGATAGTTGTGAACGATTGCAGCAGGATCCGGAACGATTGGTCAGGTGGGTGGAGGAATGGTTGATGGAATTTAATACGGGAAGTGTGAGGTGTTGCATTTTGGGACGTCGAACAAGGGCAGGACCTACATCCTAAATGGTAGGCCTCTGGGTAGTGTTGTAGAGCAGAGGAATCTAGGAGTATAGGTGCATGGTTCCTTGAAGGTCGAGTCACAGGTAGATAAGGTGGTCAAAAAGGCTTTTGGTACTTTGGCCATCAGTCAGTATTGCGTACAGAAGTTGGGTGGTCATGTTGCAGTTGTATAAGACGTTGGGGAGACTGCATTTAGAATATTGTGTTCAGTTCTGGGCACCATGTTATAGGAAAGATATTATCAAGCTTGAAAGGGTTCAGAAAAGATTTACGAGGATGTTGCCAGGACTAGAGGGTGTGAGCTATAGGGAGAGGTTGAGTAGGCTGGGTCTCTATTCCATGGAGCGCAGGAGGATGAGGGGAGATCTTGTAGAAGTATACAAAATCATGAGAGGAATAGATTAGGAAGATGCACAGAGTCTTTTGCCCAGAGTAGGGGAATCGAGGACCAGAGGACATAGGTTCAAGGTGAAGGGAAAAGATTTACTAGGAATCTGAGGGGTAACTTTCTCACACAGAGAGTGGTGGGTATATGGAACAAGCTGCCAGAGGAGGTAGTTGAGGCTGGGACTATCCCATCATTTAAGAAACAGTTAGACAGGTACATGGATAGGACAGGTTTGGATGGATATGGACCAAGCGCAGGCAAGTGGGACTAGTGTAGCTGGGACATTGTTGGCTGGTGTGGGTGAGTTGGGCCGAAGGGCCTGTTTCCACACTGCATCACTCTTTGACTCTATGACTATGACTAACCCTATATTAGGTGTGTGAAATATTCCTGCATATATCCCCTGGCATGGCTAATTTGTCCCAGAGTTATGTGAGTGGTGATCATAGTAACTCTCTGTGCCCTTGGCAAATGATCCACAAGCAGTTTACAGGCAACATCCTACTGGGTGTAGGCTGTATCTGGAACTACAAATTATGAGGGTAAAGACATACGTTTTCCACTGGAGACAGTATTATTACATGTGTAATAACAATAGTACAACAGCAATAAGCCTAAAAACATTGTACATAGAACAGTATGGCACAGGAACAGGCCCTTCAGCCCACAATGTTCATGTCAAACACGATGATACGTTGAATTGATCTCCTCTGCCTGCATGTGGTCCATATCCCTCCATTCCTTGCATATCCACGTGGCTCTCTTAAACGCCACTATTGTAAAAACGTTTAAGATAGGGCTATGTAGACAAAAAAAAACAAATTGCTGGAGTGACTCAACTGATCAGGCAGCATCTCTGAAGAACATGGATAGGTACAACTCCTTTGGTTTAGTTTAGTTTAGAGACACAGCTTGGGAACAGGCCCTTCGGCCCACCGAGTCCACGCTGACCACGGATCACCAGTTCATGCTGGTTCTATATTATCCCACTTTCTCATCCACTCCCTTCACACTAAGAGCAATTTACAGCAGCCCGGGGGCGGGGTGGGGGTGGGGGGGGGGGGGGCGGTTGCCGGAGCTATGGGATTTTGGGCCCAGCTTTGCTGTAACTGCTGATTTGGAAGTTACTGCACAATAACAGCATGTCCCTCTGCTCATTTAGTGATTTACACTAATCTTAAATCTGGCTTCAACTTGCCTTCCGATCCATTCTCATGTTCTCTGTTTATTTATTACTGCAGAAAAAAACCAAGATGACCTCATCTCGTAGAATGCACCTGAAGGTAACCTTTCCAATCGATTGCACACTTTCCCCTTGTCCGTTGTGACGATTTCACCCGGAAACTGAAGGCTTTTATCACACCTGTCTTGCAGAGCTTACTGCTTTCACTTGCCAAATCTGCAATCGAGAAGGAGGAAGCAGATCGGATAGCAGAGAAGGAGAGGTACATGGCAGAACATTGCACACCATTGCAGATTTCCGGGTGTTCCATGGCAGACTTACAGGTTACTTCAATCTCATTTTCTTTAAACAAAATCTAGCTTTGGTGGCTCATAGGAGTCCACAGATGTTATACAAGTATAACATTATCAGGTCAGAATTTACAGATAATTTGATGTAGCCCAGTCTAGTTTAGACTAATTTAGAGATTCAGCGCGGAAACAGGCCCTTTGGCCCATGGAGTCCATTAACACTATCCTACACACACTAGGAACAATTTACAATTTGGCCTAGCCAATTAACCTAAAAAATCTGCACGTCTTTGGAGTGTGGGAGGCAACCGGAGCTCCCAGAGAAAACCCACGCAGGTCACAGGGAGAATGTATAAATGCCGTGTGGACAGCACTCGTAGTCAGGATTGAACTTGGGTCTTTGGCATTGTATGGTAGCATCTCTACTGCTGTGCCACCGTCCCCAGTCCATCACACGGACCAGACTCCCCACAGTTGACGCCATCTACACTTCATGCTGCCTCAAAAAAGCAGCCAACCTTAGTAAGTGCTATCATGGCTGTTCCATCTTTCTCTCTCATCCCCATTCTTCTGCCTTCTCCCCATAACCTTTGACACCCATATTGATCAAGACCCTGTCAATCTCGCCTTAAAAATGCATAAAGTCCTGGCCTGCACAGTCGCGTGTGGCAATGAATTCTGCAGATTAATCAAAGGCTTGTCCCAGCCCCGGTCATTCTTTCTTCACCCTGCTCCTGTCAGGCAGAAGCTAGAGAAGTTTGAAAGCGCGCATCACCAGACTGAGGAACAGTTTCTTCTCTTCTGTATCACTCACCCATTTACACAAATTCCACACTATCCCCATTTCATTCTCCCCATATTCTCATTGTCTCCCTCCTCAGATTTCCATAGGCTAGGGTACTGTCCAATTCACCTCTACCTCATTGCAGACATTGGACTTTGTGTCTGGAACAGATGTGTTACAATGCTGAGGACTATATTCTGCACTCTGTGTCTTCCTCTTTGCTCTACCTATTTATGTTTAGTATGATCTGATTTTACTGGATAGCACCCAACACAAAACCTTGGTACCCATGACAATAATAAACCAAAACATTAGTTGATTTGATTTGATTGGATAGCATGCAAATAAATTATTTTTCACTGTACTGCATGTGACAATAATAAACCTAAATGGCGGTACGGAGGTGCAGCGGTAGAGTTGCTGCCTTACAGCACTTTCAGGGCCAGGGACCCAGGTGCTGTCTGTACGGAGTTTGTACGTTCTCCCCGTGACCACGTGGGTTTTCTCCGATCTTCGGTTTCCTCCCACACTCCAAAGACGTACAGGTTTGTAGGTTAATTGGCTTAGTATAAATGTAAATTGTCCCTTGTGTGTGTAGGAGCGTGTTAGTGTGTGGGGATCGCTGGTCGGTGCGGACTCGGTGGGCCGAAGGGCCTGTTTCCGCGCTGTATCTCTAAACTAAACTAAAAACTAAACCTAAACATTATTGATTTGATTGAATAGCATGCAAATAAAAGATTTTCACATGTGACAATAGTAAACTGAAACCTAAGTGAAAGATGTTCGTTTGGTTGCAAAGATCAATGTGGAAGGAGATTATAGTTTTGGAAAGAATTTTTGTTATCAATGAAAATGTTGCTTCATTTTTCAATGGTGTTTCCGGAATTTAGTAAAAAAGGCAAAGCTTCCATGTTCACTTAAAGATCCCTTTCTTCTCAGGATATTACCCTACTTGTAAAATGTAGTTGATAATTAATCATGAGTCACTTACTCCCACATAAAATGTTCATTGGAGATTTTTACTTTGATACCTCACCTGTTCTGAACTCAATTCATTGAAACTACTTACCCCACACACCAACTTAGTCCATAAACATTTTAGTGTCGTGATGGGAGTATCTTCATTATATTCTCGCCTCTCAATGGATCCCCTGTTCAGAAACACTTCCCCCATCTCAAAAAATTGCAGCCATTTTGCAAAATAGTTATTTTCTGCTCCTCTTTTAGTGTGATGTTGGTTAACTGGAGATATCGTGTGAATATGTTTTCAGGTCCGCTTCTGTTGGACATGGTTTTGATTGAAAGAAACAGCATGGACCCACCAAGCCTTTGCCAACCATAAATCATCCGTTCACACTAGTTCCATGTTATCCCACTTTCTTAACCACTCCCTACACACTGGGGACAATTTACAGAGGGCCAATTGACCGCACGTCTTTGGGATATGGGAAGATACCGGAGGACAATTGAGAAATAAAAATAGATACAGGAAAATGCAGATTCTGGTTTACAAAAAAAAAGACACAAAGTGCTGGAGTAAGTCAGTGGGCCGGGCAGCATCTCTGGAGAACATGGATATGTGACGTTTCGGTTTGGGACCTTTCTTCAAACTGAGGAATGGTCGTATTTTTTTTTTGTTAAACAGCATCTGCTATTCCTTGTTGTATGACAATTCTACTCCCTCATTTTAATTTCTAGTAGTCATTCGCTCATGCCAACACGGAGTGGAAGAATTCAAGAAAGCCTTCCCAGTCAAGCGGTTATTTCTTCCCATTTTAGGCTTGTCTAGTCTTGATCCTGTGACTCCCAACTTGTCCACTAGCATTCAGTAAAAATGAGCTTGCACTTTAAACTGCACTCCAGTTTCAGAATGAAGAACAAGGCATAGAGTTAGCACAAGGCTAAATATTCTTACTATCTGTCTCAACAGGAGATATGCAAAAAGCTTCATGCGACTATCGATGTGGTTGATGAGGAGAGATATGACATGGAAATCAAAGTTACTAAGACAGCCAAAGAGGTATGATTATCTTTCCTGAATATGTTCAACTTATCTTTCTTCCTTTATGGAGTGGCATTTTGAATGCCACGAATAGTTCATGGATATGACGGAATATGAGTATAGAACTTGGGACGTTATGCTACAGTCGTACAGCACCTTGGTGAGGCCACATGTGGAGTATTGTGTTTTGTCCTGGTCACCCTGTTATTGGAAGGATGTTGCTAAGCTGGAAAGGGTGCGGAGAGGATTTACGAGGATGTTACCAGGACCCGAGGGCCTGAGCCATAGAGAGAGGTTGGGCAGGCTAGGACTTATAGAGGTGTACAAGATCATGAGAGGATCAGTTTGGGTAAATGCAGTCTTTCATTCAGAGTAGGGGAATCAAGACCTATGGGTTTAAGGTGAGGGGGGTAAAGATACAATAGGCACCTCAGGGGTAACTTTTTTACACAAACGGTGGAACGATAGTTGAGGCAGGTACTACTATCACAACGTTTCTGAAACATTTGGACAGGTACATGGATAGGAAAGGTTTGGAGGGATATGGGGCAAATGCGGGTAGGTGGGACTAGTGTGGTTGGGGCAAGTTGGTCGGCTTGGGCAAGTTGGGCCAAAGGGCCTGTTTCCACGCTGTATAACTCTGACTCTATGACGTTATGAAGTCACCAAGGATGGGTTGGAATGTGAGACCTGTTTCCACAGAGAGTAACTGAAGTCATCAGTGTGGATACGTTTCATTGAGCCATACGGCATGGAAACAGGCCCTTTGGCCCAACTAGTTATGCTGACCAAGATGCCCCATTTAAGAGAGTCCAATTTGCCTAAGTTCAATGAAGATGGTGTGGGGATGGATGAATGTTGTGTTTTACCTGAATACCTGTGGACCCTCATTGATTATCTATTGGAATTAATTTAATTTTGGGTTGGGGGTGGGTGGATATGGGAACTAAGAACTGTAGTGTAAAAAATGACCCAAAGTGCTGGAGTAACTCAGCAGGTCAGGCAGCACCTCTGGACAACATGGTCAGGTTAGGACCTTTCTTCAGGGCCTGGACAGGTTGGGAGAGTGGGCGTTGAAGTGGCAAATGGAATACAGCGTTACAAAGTGTATGGTCATGCGCTTTAGTAGATGGACTAAAGGCATGAACTACTTTCTAATTGGGGAGAGGATTCTGAAATCGGAGGTGCAAAGGGACTTGGTGAGTGCTGATGCAGGATTCCCAAAAGGTTAAGTTGCAGGTTGAGTCGGCAATAAGGAAGGCAAATGCAATGCTAGGATTCACTTTGAGAGGACTCAAATATAAAAGCTAGGATGTAATGCTGAGGCTTTATAAGGTGCTGGTGAGGCCGCATTTGGAAAATTGTGCGCAATTTTAGGTCCGATACTGAGGAAGGATGTGTTGAACTTGGAGATTGGGTTAACATATATGGAGTGTTTGAAGGCACTGGGCCTGTACTAGCGGGAGTTTAGAAGGATGAGGGGGGGATCTGATGGAAACCTACCAGATAATGAAAGGCCTGGATAGAGGGAATGTGGAGAGGATGTTGCTGGTAATGGGAGAGTCTAGAACCAGAGGGCATGGCCTCAGAATAAAAGGACATACCTTTGGAATGCTGATGAGGAGGATCTTTTTCTCCAGAGTGTGGTGAATCTGTGGAATTCAGTCAGATGTGAAGGCCAAGGCATTGGGTGTTTTTAAAGCGGAGAGTGACAGATTTTTGATTATGGTAGGGGTGGCAAGGATTATGGGTAGAAGTCAGGAGAATGGGGATGAGAGGGAAAGCTAAATTAGTCGTAAATCAATGGCAGAGTAGACTTGATGGGCTGTATAGCTTAATTCTGCTTGTATGTTTTATTATCGTGTAGCCAGATGTTAGTGTAACGTTGAAAAGACACAAAATGCTGGAGTAACTCAGCTGGTCAGGCAGCATCACTAGGGAACATGGGTAAATGACTTTTCGGTGCGGAACCCTTCTTCAGATTGATTGCAGAGATGGGGGGAAAGAAAGCTGGAAGAGAGGAAGGACAGTATAAAGTGTGGCAGGTCATAGCGGAACACAGGCGAGGGGGAGGCTTTGATCGGCAGATGGTTGAATGAAGGCCAGAGATGAATCCACACAAGGTGTGAAACAAAAGAATGAGAGATTTGCACGTTGTGAAGCTAGAGGATTGACGAGATACGAATTGTTTAGCAATATAGGTTTGTGGGGAGGAGAGAGGAGAGATAGTTAAGTTATAGAGTTATAGAGCATGGAAACAGGCCCAACTTGTCCACACTGCCCAACATGCCCCAACTGCACTAGTCCCACCTGTCTGTGTTTGGGCCGTAGCCCTCAAAACCGTTCTTATCCATGTACTTGGCCAAATGTTTTTTTAGACGTTTTGATAGTACCAGCCTCAACTACATCCTATGGCAGCTTGTTCCATACATCCACCATCCTTTGTGCAAAAATGTAGGTTGTAACGTTTGCAGCGAGATTTTCCTTTGGATTCTATTTAGGTGTAGATGTGCCAACCCTTGAATCTGTCAATGTTGCAGATTGATGACCTGAATCTGAAAGTCTTTGACCTGAAGGGCAAGTTTAAGAGGCCACCCCTCAAGAGAGTGCGCATGTCGGCCGATGCCATGTTGCGTGCGCTGCTGGGCTCCAAACACAAGGTGTCCATGGATCTGAGAGCCAACCTGAAGCAGGTGAAGAAAGAGGACACTGAGAAGGAGAAGGTAAGTTATCGCCAGCGGAATGCATGGCTAGTCCTTGTGGTGCTTTCTCTCATGACACCATCTGTTAACAGGAAACCAAATCGTCCTCCCACTAGCTAGTTCATGGTCACAGGTTCTAGAAGCAGAGTTAGGCCATTCAGCCCATCAAGTCTACTCCACCATTCAATGAATGAATTAATGAATGATAATTAAGTTTATTGGCCAAGTATATTCACATACAAGGAATTTGCCTTGGTGCTCCGCACGCAAGTGACAACATGACATACAGTGACATTTAGGAAATACACATAAAACATTAAACATTAATAATAAAACATTATCGATTAAACATGTAAATAAAATACCAGAGCAAAAGGAGGCTACAGATTTTTGGTTATTGAGTGGAGCTACTAATCGTGGAAAAAAGCTGTTTTTATGTCTGACATAATCATAGCTGATCTATCTTTCCATCTCAATCCCATTCACCTGCCTTCTCCCCATAACCCCTGACACCCGTACTAATGAAGAATCTGTCATCTCTGCCTTAAAAATATCCATTGACTTGGCTTCCACAGCTGTCTGCAGCAATGAATTCTACAGATTCACCGCCCTCTAACGGAAGAAGTTCCTCCTCACCTCATCTAGTAGTCCAGAATACCAACTGTTGCCATACATTACAGCACTATACACAGCAGTGGTCAAGTTAGCACGAAAATGCCTCTACCTCCTCAGAGGGCTTAGGAAGTTCGGCATGTCCCCCACAATACACACCAACTTCTACAGATGTGCCATAGAAAACATCTGATCGTGATGCATCACAGCTTGCTTTGAGAACAAATCCATCCAAGACCATGAGAAATTGCAGAGAGTTGTGGACATAGCTCAAACCAATCTTCCTTCCATCGACAACATTTACACTTCACGCTGTCTCGGCAAGGCCACCAGTATAATCAAGGAGCAGTCTTATCCCAATCACTCCCTCTTCTTCCCTCGCCCACCAGGCAAGAGGCACAGAAGCTTGAAAATATGCACAGCGTAAAAAACCTTTCACTGTACCTCGCTACACATGACCATAAATTAAACTAATTGAACTAACTAACCCCAGATCCAGGGTCAGTTTTTTTCCCCCAGCTGCTTATCAGGCAAATGAACCATCCTATTACCAACTAGGTAGCGGTCCTCACCGCCCATCTACCTCATTGGAGAACTTTGAAATATCTTTAATTGGACGTTATAGGACTTTATCTTGCACTAAACCTTATACCCTTTATTATGTATCTGCTTGATTGTAATATTATATGGTCTTTTTGCTGATTTGATAGCACACAACAAAAAACGTTTCACTGTTCCTCTGTACACATGACAATAATAAACTAAACTCAACATGCACCTCTGGCCATATTGAGGTGCAGCAACAATATGGACAGGATAGGTTCAGAGGGATATTGGCCAAACAGAGGACATGATGAATCGTGTGGGCAAGGTGGGCTGAAGGGCCCGTTTCCATGCTCTATGACCATGCTCTATGACCATGCTCTATGACCATGACTCTATGACTCTATAACTCTACCGTTGCATGACTGCCACCCACATGATGTGCTGCATCTCGACATTTTAATCAACCACAAGGAAATCTGTTACAAATAACTCAATTAGGATTCTCTTCAACCCCCCCCCACTTGCCAATCCTGGGCCCAACTCTGCCATGATGCAGAATGATCAGCTAGTGATCAATACCTCCTTGTTCTCCAGGCTGCCATTGGGACACCTCCATTGTTGGTTCCAAACCAAACATTAGACTCCTAGGCTAACACTAAGGCAGGACTGAGAGAGTGCTACCTGTGGTGCAGGAAGGTGGTGCAGATACTGGTTTACACTGAAGATAGACACAAAGTGCTGGAGTAACTCAATGGGCCAGGCAGCATCTCTGGAGAATATGTATAGGTGATGTTTCAGGTCGAGACCCTTCTTCAGACTGAGATACAGGGGAGAGGGAAACTGGAGGTGTGAAAAGGTTCATGACAAGTCAGAGCCGGTACCGATGACCAAGGAAAGGTGCCGGCTCTGATTTGTTATGGATCTGCTCATACGTCCAGTTTCCCTCTCGCTGACTCTCAGCCTGAAGAAGGAACCCGACCCAATACATCACCCATCCCTTTTCTCCGGAGATGCTGCCTGACTCGCTGAGATACTCCAGCACTTTGTGTCTATCTACTGAGAGAGAGCTACATTGTCAGAGCTGTGGTTGCTTAAGTTGCCTTGTTGTTTGGACGCCAGGAACCACACAGTGCTACCTTGACGTGAAGTTTTACCCTTGATGTCCAGGTTAATGTTTAGCCCTCACTAAATTACCAGGAGATTGTCACAAGACTATAGTGCACAATTTTAGCACTAAAGGTTATTCCCTCTGTCTTGTATCTATACGCTGCCTTACAGCGCCAGAGTGCCGGGTTTGATCCTGACCTCGGGTGCTATCTGTACGGAGTTTGTGACCTTGTGGGTTTTCTCAGGGTGCTCCAGGTTCCTCACACACTTCAAAGACGTTCAGGTTTTTAAGTTAATTGGCTTCAGTAAAAAGAATTGTAAATTGTCCCTAGTGTGTGGGATAGTGTCAGTGTAAGGGGTGATCACTGGTCGGCGTGGATGCAGTGGACCAAAGGGCCTGTTTCCATGCTGTTTCTCCAAAGTCTAATGTACTGAAAAAAAAAGTCTAAAGTCTAAAGACTTCATTGTAACCATGTATGCTATTTCCGCTGACTGGGTAGCTTGCAACAAAAAAGCTTTTCACTGTACCTTGGTACACGTGACAATAAACAGAACTAACATAAACATAACCCTTCCCCACTCGCTTTTGCCCCCATGTACAGCTTATTCCCCCTGTCTTGTATCTGTACACTGTGGAACGCACAGTAGCACAGCGGTAAGCTACTGCCTTACAGCGCCAGAGACCCGGGTTCGATCCTGACTATGGGTGATGTCTTGTGAGGCTCATTTTCCTCCATCACTCAGTCTTGCAGATTCCAACCATCTTCTGGTCCTCCTCAGGTCCCCTTTCAAACCTCTTACCACTTCATCTCTACCTCAGAAAACAAAGAATTCCACTGCATATCTGTACAGGTGTCAATCAAGAACCATTGACTGTTATCAGGCAACCGAACCATCCTCCCAACAACTAGGGAGCAGTTCTGAGCTATTACACACGTCATTGGAGACCCTCGGGCTATCTCTGATTGGACTTATTGGACTTTATCTTGCACTAACCGTTATTCATGTTATTCACTTTATCATATATCTGTGGGTGGCTCAATGGGAATCATATATTGTCTTTCCGCTGACTGGTTAGCAGACAACTAAAGCTTTTCACTGTACCTCGGTGCATGTGACAATAAACAAAACTAAACTAAACTATTGACTTCCCTCTTCACTCTAGGTTAAAACACATCTTCGGCACCTACCTTGCATATCTCCACAATGATACATCTGATTCAATGATGCTCTTTGTTGTGGGTTCAAAGTCACATCATGGGGGTGGGATGTGGGTCTTAACACCACAGACAAAGAGAGGCTTTTACTGGACGTTCCATCCTATAACAGTTCTTGCTGCAGGCAGAGGTACAGTAACATAATGGTTGATTCATGGATTAAAGACAGAGCTCTGTACCACTAATTCAGAGACACAAGTTCAAATCCCACAACGCCTGGAGAATTTCAATTGGTCACTCCATGAAATCTGGAAATTAATAAAAACTAAAACGACTCTCTTTATGCCATTGATCATCCCATACACCAGCCCTATCCTACGCACTAGGGACAATTTACAATTTCACCAAACCAATTAACTTACAAACCCGCACGTCTTTGGAGTGTGTGAGGAAACTGGAGTACCCGGAGATAACCCACGTGGTCACAGGGAGAATGTACAAACTCCATACAGACAGTGGCCATAGTCAGGATCGAACCCGAGTCTCTGGCGCTGTGAGGCAGCAACTCTACTGCTGCGCCACTGTGCCGCCCCATCAAGGAAAGTACTGGATTGTTGTAAGACCCCATCAAATCCACCTATACCCTTGAGTGAACAGATTTGATACTCTTAAACCGTCTCAGCTTTATGTGAGGACCGCCTGCAAACATGGCTGACTCCCACTGCCTCCTCGGTTCAGGGGCATTTAGGGATGGACAATAGATACTGGCATTGCTCATAACACAAATAAGCGCATATAACATCGACCCAGCTGAGTTAGGTAGAGCTGAGGCAGTGTGAAGTGTGGACGGAATCTTCTACTGATTGAAACATGTGCTATTAAAGGTCATGTCATCACTTTATGGCATCTCGTTCTATAATGTTTACAAACCGCTCTTTCCTCAGGACCTGCGGGACGTCGGAGACTGGCGTAAGAATATTGAGGAGAAGGCTGGAATGGAAGGCAGGAAGAAGATGTTTGAGGGTGCTGAATAAAAGATCACTCCATAAAACCAAATGCTGTATTGCAGTTCATGTTTGTAATAAATTATATGTAGGTCAGCTTTGTGCTCAGCTGCATTGGAAATAATCTGTGCTGATTTAGTTAGTTCTGGTTAGGCTAGATGAATAGTATGCCTGTTGGATCCAAATGAGCTTCATCCATTATTTTACTGCCAGGCTTCAAGCCATAGCCTGATGACGCTGGACAATAAACATAATCTGTCATTGATTATTGACTTGCCCTTGCCAATTTAATACCAGCAAGCACAAAATGCTGAGGGAATGATATGGTATTAAAAGGAACAGTGCAACCAGAACATCGGTGAGCAGGTACAATAACCGGCCTCATCCTCACTGAACGGATTGTAGGAATGTGGAATTAACAAAGCAAAGACGGAGAGAGTTTTGTTAGTTTGAGTATGTGAATCCAGGGTCAAATTATATGAAGGAAGAAAAATAAAGGGAAGGGAAAGAAAAATCAGGTTAAAAGAGAGATATAAAGTGGACAAAGAGAAAGCTGAAGCTTCATAAAAGCAAATGCAGTGAATAAGATGGTTATGACTTTGTCTAATGAGTTTAGTTTGTAACTGCCCTGAAAACTGAGTATCCGTATACTGTTCATTGAATTTTCTATGCTGATCAAGGCAATGATTTGCTCTTTCTATTTGGATTGCTACCATCAGCCAAGAATCTGCCCTCAGCTAAGTTAGTGCATCATTTCCATTTAATTAATGGTGAATACTGTAAGCTCAATGTTATTTTGGCAGTAAATTATGACCCATTATGTATCACCATGCAGCCCCATACATGTCACGTGTCCTTTACTTTGGAATAACATTAAGGTTATTAACAACTTTGTAGAATTACCAGCAAGAACATTTATTTTATGACCTATGTACTCCAGATCTAAAGCTAAAGTGTAAATAAATTCTTGAAAGCAGGATTGATTTTTTTTTTAGTTGTAACTAGTCTGAGGCTTCATTTGGTCCCTTTTGCTGCAATTTAGTTTTAGAGAAACAGCGCAGAAACACGCCCTTCGGATCATCGTGTTCACACCGAACATCGCACTCGTTCCATGCTATCCCACTTTTGCATTAATTCCCGACACACCGAGGGCAATCAACCTCCAAACCCGCAGGTCTTTGGGATGGGGGAGAAAACTGGAGCACCCGGAGATAACTGGAGCACCCAGAGATGATGTCACAGGGAGAACATGCAAACTCCACTTAGACTGCACCCGAGGTCAGGATTGAACCCGTGTCTCTAGCATTGTGAGGCAGCAGCTCTACCAGCTGCACCAGTGTGCCGCTCACTGTGGACCTCTTACACTGGCGGTCAAGATAGTGACCAACATCCTTGTGCAATGTTCTCACTACTGCCCCTAGTGTCCAAACCTAGGGGTGATTGGGGTGGGAGTGCTGCTGGGTGCATGTGAGTGGGATAAATGCCTCACTTCACAACAAGTAGAACAATGAAACTTTCAGAACCTCACCTTCAACACTAACCAGTGACCCACTATCAACATCGGGATTATTTTCCATCCGCCAACATACGACTTCAGGAATGGGTGAAGATTGGCAAATTGAGCAAAGACCTAGAATCAAACAGTCATACGGCACGGAAACAGGCCCTTCAGCCCAACTTGCCCATGCCAACCAAGATGCCTCATTTTCCCCCGTCCTACTTGTCTGCTTTTGCCCATATCCCTCTAAACCTTTCCTATCCCATGTACCTGCCCAAATGTATTTTAAATGTTGCTATAGTACCTGCCTGAGCTACCTGTTCTGACAGCTCGTTCCATATACCCACCCTCTGAGTGAAAACGTCACACATCAGGTTCCTATTAAATCTTGTCCTCTCATCTTAAACATGTGTCCTCTGGTTCTTGATTCCCCAACTTTGCGTAAGAGACTCTGTGCGTTCACCCTATCTATTCTCCTTGTTATTTTATACATTACCTGTAGATTGTGGGGGTAAAACAAAATACTGTGAACATCAGAGTAACAATAATAAAAACTATGATTTAGAAGGTTTTGCCTGAAAATATTTTCAGACATTTTTTAGAACAAGTAAAATAGGTAAAGAAGGTTCTTGGATACGATTAATATGATCATCCTGCATTGGAGAGCACATTAACCACTGCCATTATCCACGTTTGTATCGCTCCTTTCCCCTCCCCTCTTTCTGCCCACTACCTCCCCTCTACTCCATCAGTAACCCAAGCTGAAACTTAATTCTTCATAGTTATAATTTCTCATGTAAGTTATAATATTTACTTCAGAGCCAGGAGCAACAGAATAAAAGGACATACCTTTAGAAAGATGAGGAGGAATTTCTTCAGTCAAGAGGGCGGTGAGCCTGTGGAATTCATTGCCACAGACGGCAGTGGAGGCCAAGTCATTGAGTATTTTTTAAATGGCGATTGACAGGTTCTTGATTATTAAGGACATCAAAGATTATGGGAAGGAGACAGGAGAATGGGGTTGAGGGAGAAAGATTGATCAGCCACGATTGAATGGCGGAGTAGACTCGATGGGCTGAATGGTCTAATTCTGCTCCTCTGTCTTATGATCTTATGGACAGGATTCTATCAGAATGGGGTCGACCAATAAACTGCAATGTAACTAGAAGGATGGAGGAAATATAACGAGGCAAAATAATCTCAGCAGCAACTGATGCACTTTCTAGCATTTAAGCAAAAGAAATGTCAATGTCTGTTGAAAATGAGTCGTTTCATCTTGTCACATCAGGACTAGTGTGACCGTGTGATCAATGGTCAGCATGGATTCAGTGGTTCCATGCTATAGATAGAGAGGACAGCCAGAATCTTTCAGGAAAGCACCGCGGCACAGCTGGCAGAGACCCAGCGCCAGCCTAACAACGCCAGAGGCCCAGGTTCGATCCTGATCTCGGGTACTGTCTGTGTGGAGTTTGCACATTCTCCCAATGACCACATGAGTTTCTTCCTGGTGCTCCAGTTTTCTCCCACACTTCTCCTAAGGACTTGCAGGTTTGTAGGTTAATAGGCCCTCTGTAAATTGGCACCAGGTATGTAGCGAGTGGGTGAGAAAGTGGGATAACATAGAACTAGTGTGAACGGCTGGTCTCAGTGGGCCAAAGGGCCGGTCTCCATGTTGTATCACTTAAACTTAAGCTAAATCTCCTCTCTAGCATCTTCTTTTCTTGCAGCCCTCAATAGCATTGGCTCCCAGTAATTCATGTATCTCAATTTAAAAATGAACAATCAGTCAAATTCCAGTTACTGTTTTTAACATAAAAATCATGGGCGTCATGGGCGTACCAGCAAACTCGGGTGTTTGTAGATCGAATCCATTGCTCTTACCATGTCGAGTCCCACAGGGTACCATGGCTGAGTAGGCCAATCGGGTACTCCAAAATACCTGTTGCGGAGTCTTGTTGAATTTTCAGCAGGACCCGACTAATGAGGCAGAAAATGGGGGAAATTGCATAGAAAAAACAATACCCCCACCCCCCCACCACTGTAGCGAGATGCGTCCATTGCTACTGCCCCAGGGTCTGATTCTCATGCAACATACGTTGGTATCTGGTGATTAAGTCTTGATGCAAAACAATCGATATCTGGCGTTCCATACTGAGCTATAATGTCAGTAATTATCATTGAATTTGCATGACCTGGATTTAATATCCAAGTGTTTCTTTCTATGCACCAGTGCCAGATTGTATTGATCAATTCATCACAAGACATCGACTTAATTCCACCCATATGATTAATGTATGTCACCACGGTGGTATTATCAATTTGTAGGCAAACATGCAGATGATGCATGTCTAAGCCCAAAGTTCGTGAATGCTCCCAACACTTTATGATGATTGATACCCTGAAGCAAGGTTAACTCATGTGTATTCCATCTACCACAGCAGCTGGAGGTGGTATTGGTTGCTCCCCAGCCGTGAGTGCTGGCGTCAGTTTGTAATGCTGTAGTTTTGGCCCTTTGGAGATTTTGGTAATGTAAGGGTCCAAATTGTGGCTGGGAAAAAAGGCAACCACGATCTTTCCACTTACCATGGCTATTTGCTGAATAGATGGTTTACTGATGCAAACAAGGCTGTTATATGCCTCTATCAAGTCTGTTGCTTTGTCCATTGGCAAGGTGACAGACATGTGAACAGTCAATCGTGAATCCCAAATCCATAGTCACCGGAATGCATTTGACTTGGGTTTGTCTGGATGGATAATAACCCAGATTTTTGAAAATAGCTTGGTGGCTAAGACAGCCAAATTAGCCAATTCCAATTCCCCACAATAAGATGTCATCCAGATACGCCTTGATAATATGTTTTTTGTTTCCGAAGAAACGCCAAGCTGGTTTCAATATTTTTTCGAAAACTGTCTGGGCTGATGTTAATCCATTAGGCAACGCTTTATACTGCCAGACCTCCCATCCAGATAAATTTTAAATATCTGCGGTGATCTTTGTCTATTGGTTCTGAGTAATGTAAGGGTCCAAATTGTGGCTGGGTAAAAGGCAACCACGATCTTTCCAATTACCATGGCTATTTGCCGAATAGATGGTTTACTGACGCAAACAAGGCTGGTAGTATGCATCTTTTAGGTCGATGCACCATGAAGCACCCTTTGGGACCTAGTTGTTTTAGAAGTAACAAAATTTTCCCATTTTTAAGTGGGTGTACTGCACAAGTATTCAGTTGTGTCAAATCAAATGATGCGGGCTTCCGCTAGAAACTCAAGAGACTCATGTTTTGGTTTCCTCTATTGCTCCTTTTGTATATAGATTTAACAGTTCCGCATGACCTTCCACTCTCTCTTTTTTGTGAAAGCTCACACTTTTGGCTAGGTGCATGTTGAACCGGAAAGGAGGAGTTTGTCAACAAATTCAATTTTGTATCGCTGAATACTGTGCAGTATGAAAAGATCAGAAGTTATTCCCTGAACAAGTGTAACCTTCCCCCAACCTGTGAAGAAGTTACACATGCTATGTTCTGAAGGCAACCAGACCCACCTACCTCCATAGTTACCGGTGGTGCTGTGTTGGTTTTCTCCTTCCTTGGTTTCTGGGAGGTGGAGGCGTTGTGGTGTGGGGTTGGCGCATCTTCCAGGAAGGCCGTTCCGGGACATGGCCTGAAAAAGACCTTTTGTGAAGGTTGTACGGCCTTCGTGCTTTCACCAGCTTTTCATTTGGTGTGAAATGCAGCCTGCTGGTGGATGCGTAGGGGTGCTGCCGCCAAATATGTGAGGACCTGGTAGCGGCCGGCACCTTAATCATGCCGACGGCTATTGTCTCCTTTGTCGAGGTCTTTTACCTGTTTGGGCAGGTTGTCCCTGAAACAGAGTAGGCGGCTGTGCACTGCTGGTTCTACACAACCCCGCGAACTTGGGGTTTAGTGTAGGCCGGAATGCATTCTTCCTGAAGTAGTTGACCTCAATTGACCATACAGGAGCGTGCCAGAGCTTCCTGTTGCTCCTCTGACATACCTTCCGTCTACTGACCTGGTAAACCTGGTAATACCAGAGGCCAGTAGTTTGAGGATTTGCCACAGGCACATTGAGGAAAATACCGATTCCTGGAGCTAGATAAATTGTTAAGTACTTTTAAACTGGCTGCCTGTTGACAATGGTGGCCCCTTTTGTGAGAGCATCGCAACTTGGATGCCATCCCGAGTAGCTCCTCTTCTTGAACCCCTAGCATGTTGTGTTTCTTCTGCCAACACCCCCTCTTCAGAGTCAGCCCAGACCTGACTCCTTAAGCCCCCTGCGATGAGGGTGAGCATTTGGCAGCCCTGTAAAGGGTACTGCCGTGGGTCTGCTAGGAGACCCACGGTGACCAGACTCCTGCTGGAGTGGGTCACGTTGGAGCTAGTGCTCCCCATCCGCTCATGCAGGAATATAGACTGCCGCAAACGGCGAGTCCGTGAGCCCGGACCCTGCCGGGTCAACGGGCTTGCCCCACTTCCGGGCGTTGAGCCGCCAGTCCGACGTTCCAGGTATACGGGCTGCGGAGTTGAGTCGGAGCTCCTACTCTGCCTTCGCTACCCGCGAACGGCAGTCTCCGAGCCCGGACCCTGCCGGGTCAAACGGACTTGCCCGACTTCCGGGTAGCGTTGCCGTCAGTCCGCGGTGATCCTGCGGGCTGCGGTGTTGAGCCGGGGCTGCCGCTCTGCTGTCGCTACCTGCGAACGGTGAGTCTCGGAGCCCGGACCCTGCTGGGTCAACGGGCTGCCCGACTTACCCGGTATGTAGCGATGCCACCGCCGACTGCCCGCGTTCCCGTGGTCCGCAGTCAGTCTTTCGAGGCGGCCCCTTGGTGGGGTACTCTGTCCCACAGAGTCCCTGAAAGAGAAACCCGACCTCAGGTTAGTTGTTTCTTACCTGCAGGTCCGTTCCGGTGGAGGAGCGACCCTCCTCCCTGCCTGTCGCTTCGCATGCGGTCGACGATATGTCGCGCATGCGTGCTGGCGGGGTCTTCACAAAGTCACTCACGTGACTCTGAAGTAAAATCCTATTTTCTCAACCACAAGTCCAATGTCTGCAATGAGGTAGATTGAAAAATCAGGACAGTACCCTGGCTTTTGGAAAGCCCATTAATAGGTGGACTTTATCTTACATGGAATTGTGGATAATTTGATTGTAATCATGTATTGTCTATTCGCTGACTGGTTAGCACGAAACAAAAGCTTTTCAATGTACCTCGGTACATGTGGCAATATTCTAACCCAAACAAAAGTTTGAACACAGAGGGGAAGAGGCTGGTCCTGAGTCTGGTGGCGTGTGCTTTCAAGTTTCTGTACCTTCTGCCCGATGGGAGCAGGGAGCAGGGAGAGGAAGGAATGACCAGGTGGGAAACATCTTTGATTAAGTTTGCTGCTTTCCTGAGACAGCGTGAGGTGTAGATGGAGTCGATGGTGGAGAATCTGTTTTGTGTGATGGACTGGGCCGCATCTACAACTCTCTCTGTCATTTCTTGGGACCTTGGGCAGAGTTGTTCTCAAACCAAGCAGTGATGCAACCTGATGTATCTGTAGAAGTTGGAACGAGCACTTGGAGACGTGTCGAATGTCCGCAGTCTCCTGTGGAATTAGAGGTGTCAGTGTGCCTTCTTGGTGTGTCGTTGTTGGTCCAGGACAAACTGTTAGCAACAGTTACACCGACGTCTCAACCATTTCTACTTTGCCAACATTGGCGCTGACTGGGACAAGTAGTCCCCTGATCATGAGATCAGATGCAATCAATATGCTTCCTCCATTGTATCTTCGAAGAAGATGTCTTATCTTTACACATGGTGCTGATGGTGGGAGGGGGATGGTGATGGACAGAGGCACTGCCAATGTACAAATGGATGACATACTTCCTCCTGTACAGACCCTCAGTAGATGGCGCCACTTCCACAAGGGCCACAGGAAGTGCAGATCAATCTGTATCCATGGGGGCGGTGGGGGCGCTGCGTGACGGCTGCCCTGCCAGCAGCGTGTTAGTCAATTCTACTTTTTTTGTTTTTTTTAGTATGTCCAAATGTTTGTTTTAATATCTCTCGGTGTGTCTTGTGTGGGGGGTGGTGAGGGGGGGTAAGGGGGGAACCGCTTTTGGTCGCCTCCTCCACGGAGAGGCGACTTTTTCCATGTTGCCTCCCTCGGGGCCTAACACCAAGGATCGGTGCGGCCTTTCCCGGAGATGGGCCCAGAGCTTCAGCAGCGGGCGCAGCGTGGTCTTTTTCATCGCGGAGTGGGCGCAGGGGGTCACCAGAAGGGAGTGCTCCAATCACTGGCTCGCGGCAGCCTGAAGCCAAGGACTTCACCGTGCTTCTTGCCGTCGGTGTGGACCGCGGAGCTTCCAGCTGGTGTGGCGTCCGGAGCCTGGGATCCCTCGTTGGGGACCACGGAGGAGAAAAGCTCCGACAGCCGGCCCGCGGCCTACAACAGCTTGAAGCCGCGGTCTGCAGTGCTTCTTGCCGCGGGCGAGGCGGGGACTTACTTACTTACCATCCGGAGCAGGATCCCTCACCAGAATCCCTGGAGAAGAGCTCCGACCGCCGGCCTGCGGCCTACATCATCTTCAAGCCGCGGTCTCCGGTAGGGAAGCACCAATTCGGGACTTACCTTGCCTGTAAATCTGGCCGCCCGCAGCAGCGACTGCGGAGGTTTATGGTCCCGACCACGGGGAAAAATGGAGGAGGACTGACTGAACTTTGTGCCTTCCACCACAGTGATGAATGCTGTGGTGGATGTTTTGTGTTGAAACATTTTATTGTGTATTCTTTTTTATTGCACCGCTGCTGTACCACTGCTGGCAAGCGGACCAACTGGCTGGAGTTTTTACGGACATTTTCAACCTCTCACTCCTGAGGTCTTAGGTTACCACCTGCTTTAAAAGGGCATCAATTATACCGGTGCCCAAGAAGAGCAAGGTGACGTGCCTCAACGACTATCGACCTGTGGCACTAACGTCGGTGGTGATGAAGTGCTTTGAGAGGTTGATGATGGTGCAAATCAACTCCTACCTCGACAAAAACCTGGACCCACTGCAGTTCGCTTACCGCCACAACAGATCAACGGTGGACGCGATCTCGCTGGCTCTCCACTCCGCTCTGGACCACTTGGACAACAAAAACTCATATGTCAGGCTGTTCATTGATTACAGCTCGGCATTTAATACAATCATCCCCTCCAAGCTGGTTACCAAGCTCTCAGATCTGGGTCTCTGCGCATCCCTCTGCAATTGGATCCTCGACTTCCTTATCCACAGACTGTTCGTATTGGTAGAAATGTATCAGCCTCGATAACAATCAGCATGGGAGCACGTCAAGGCTGCGTGCTCAGTCCCCTGCTGTACTCACTCTATACTCATGACTGCGTAGCCGGTTATAATGCAAACTCCATCATCAAGTTCGCTGACGACACCACGGTTGTGGGACGTATCACTGATGGGGATGAGTCAGAGTATAGAAGAGAGATCGACCGACTGGCCAAATTGTGCCAGCACAATAACCTGGCCCTCAACACCAGCAAAACCAAGGAACTGATTGTGGACTTTGGAAGGGGTAGGATGTGGACCCACAGTCCCGTTTATATCAATGGGTTGATGGTAGAGAGGGTCAAGAGCTTCAAATTCCTGGTTGTGCATATTTCTGAAGATCTCTCCTGGTCCGAGAACACAGATGCAATTATAAAGAAATCACATCAGTGCCTCTACTTCCTGAGAAGATTACGGAGAGTCGGTCTGTCAAGGAGGACTCTCTCTAACTTCTACTGGTGCACAGTAGAGAGCTTGCTGGCTGGTTGCATCGTGGCTTGGTTCGTCAACTTGAGCGCCCAGGAGCAGAAAAGACTACACAAAGTAGTAAACATTGCCCAGTCCATCATCGGCTCTGACCTTCCTACCATCGAGGGAATCTATCGCAGTTGCTGCCTCAAAAACGCTGGCAGCATCATCAAGGACCCACACCATCCTGACCACACACTCATCTCCCTGCTACCTTCAGGTAGAAGGTACAGGAGCCTGAGGACTGCAACGTCCAGGTTCAGGAATAGCTACTTCCCCACAGCCATCAGGCTATTAAACTCAACTGAAACAAAACTCTGAACATTAATAGTAAAATTAAACGAGAACTTACCAGTTTGAAGTTTGATCTTTATTTTATGAGGAGTCGAGTTGAGGGACTACGTGAATAGAAGCCCGTACAGCCGTTGGTGCGTCAATCTTCAAAGCAGCGGAATGAATTCACAGCTAACAATGACCGAAGTATAACGGTAAGATGATAAAACTAGAACTACCAGATGAGATCTATGAGGGTGGAGCGGAGGGCACGTAGTCCCTCAACTCGACTCCTCATAAAATAAAGATCAAACTTCAAACTGGTAAGTTCTCGTTTAATCTTACTATTTTACTTCGGAGTCACGTGAGTGACTACGTGAAGACTTCAAAGCACTGTGAATTCACGCCGCAGACTCAAATCCGACGTTCACACTGCCTGGATTGACTCAAAAGTCGTTAACAATCAATCATGCATCAGTAATACATTTGTTAAATGGAATAACAGTTTATTTACAAACAGATCATAACACACCCCTCTAACTCAGGGGAAAAATGTAACAGTACTGACACCAGAATCAGCAAACACCCCGAGCCTTGAAATCGGCTTGTGACAAAACCTCTGAAAATTAGCTCACTGGACCATCCTGCGGCCGCGAGGACCTTGCAATCGTTTGCACCGACACCTTACTGTGTGGTTTTTTGTGACTAATAAACAAAGCCAACTCTGTTCCTCTCAGAGGTTTAGTAATCTCAATGTAAAGAGATAAATGTGAGACTATACAGAAGCAATCATCTGCGGGGTATGCTGAAAACACCATCTTACATCCTGTCATGCCTCTTTTATTATGTTTAAGCAAATCATAGATATAAAATATAATGGCATCAGCCGACACATGCATTCTATCTAGCCGTAGCTTTTGCAATGTTTGTACACGTTGGGCTGAAACCAACACCAGAAGCATGACCACCTTCATAGTTAAATTGGCTATAGATAGGCTTGTAACCGGAGCCCACTGGCGAAGAAGCATAAAAACCTCACTCACATTGCAAATACCGGCATACCTGAGTTTAGGAGGATTAGAATTGAAACTCCCTTCATGAATCGTGAACTAACGGATGTGTCCCTACTGTATGCAATTCTGCATTCATAGGTAAATAAGAAGACAGAGCACTTCTGGCTGAATTAATTGCACTGTAACTTAATTTTTTGGTCAAAATAAAGAGTTGACGGACTTCCGGTGGCGCTATGGAGCCCTAGAGTATAGCGCCAGCCAGCTCTGCAAAAAAAATCGTTAAAAACGGGGGTTTTAGAAGACTTACCGGCTGTCTGTAACGAGCTGTTTGTTGTCTCCTCACCGAGTGACGTCATCAGGCGCGCGACGAGCTATGTCGGTTCCACGGAGCCCTATAGATAAGGGTAAAACTCGAAAGCCGAAACCGGGAGAAGGCCCAAGCGAAGCCTGGGAGTCGATTAGGACTCGATCCCAGGAAGATGTGTCGACTAGGACTCGATCCCAGGAAGATGTGTCCAAGAAACCAGGGACAAAAGTGGAAGGTGAGGAATTGAAATCCTTTATTTCTCTGCAGATAGTTAAGTTAAAGGAAGAATTAAAGGAAGAAATAAGTCAAATAAATAGCTCGATTGATATACAGATGAATCAGATGAAAACTCAACTGAAGGAGTTAAAAAAGGAAACAAACACAATTATTGAAAAAAAAGGTTAAGAAAATGTCGGATGATTTAAAAGAAGAGTTTATTGACACGTTTAATGACATGGAGGAAAAGCTGGATAAAAAAACTGGAAAGGTTTAAAAAAGACATTAAAAAAGACATTGACAACAGATTTAATCCTATTGAAGAAATGCAGAAACAACAGATGGCTGCAATAAAAGACCTTGAACAGGCAGCTGAAGCGAATGCTTTGACTACAGCGAATTTGATTACAGAAAATGAACGTCTGATGAGTATGCTGACTAAAACAGCCGAGAAATGTACTGAGCTAGAAGGACATCAGAGAAGGCAAAAATCTGAGAATTGTAGGGATTCCTGAGGGTCTAGAGAATATCGATGGCCCTCGAGAGTTCACTGCTAAATTACTCAAAGATGTCTTATCTCTGGAAGAGATGCCTTTATTAGCTCGTGCTCACAGAGTCAGTAGACGTCAGACCAGACCCGGCGCTCCTCCCAGGCAAATGATCATTAAAGTTCAATTTGATTTTGTTCTGGATGAGATTATGCGAAAAGCTTCGAAAACTAAAAACCTGATATTTGATGGTCAAAGAATCAGTATCTATCGAGACTACCCACCAGAGGTCGCCAAGAAACGAAAAGCATTCAATGAAGCTAAAGGTCTTATGCGTGGAGTAGAAAATCTGAGATACGGTTTGAATTATCCAGCGACCCTAAGAGTTACCTATAAGAATGTGGAATACCTCTTCAAGACCCCATCTGCAGCTTTGGATTTTGCTAAGCAGTTTAAGACCTGAAGGAGATCTACAAGCAAGTAATAAACTGACTTTTATTAATCTCAGATATTCAACATGGACTTTTAATATTTACTGAGACTCTTCAAGATGATATTGGAACGGATGGAACAGATAATGTCGAATGAAATGGAGTGGAATTAAACGAGATTCGAAAACGCTACCTGGATATCTGGACATTGATAATTAGCTTTAACATATAACTAATATTAATTAATAACATGCACATTAGGACTACAATACGGTTTTATTATTAGTTTTTTTTACCCTTTTCTTATTTTAGTTAATTAGGAATGTTTACTATTATTAATTAATCACTATTATTGATCACTATTACTAATAATTAATGATTAATAACTAATAATTACTAATTACTAATAATAATTATTATTTTTTTTCTTTTTTTTCCTTTTTTTCCTTTTTTGAATTGAACAACTTGTATATTATTCTTCTTTTTATATAACCTTTGTATTCTTTATAGCCTTTGCAAAAATTTTTTTTTTTTTTTTTTTTTTTACGTTTAATATTCTTCCTATTATATATATTATACCCCCGTCAAAATATTGGTAAGGAATAATAATTCCCTAATTCCAAGAGCTGGTCGTGTTATTAACATCAATGACGGAAGTCGTTAGATGTATAGCCATCTTTTTATGGCTGGCACAAACTGCATCGATTCTAGATGTAGTTCTTTTCACTTTTTCACATAATACTTCTAATTTTCCTTTTTTTTAATCTATCTTTTATATCTATTATAATCTACGGTTTGATTGGAGTAATATAATGTACCAAGGGAGATGTATTCATGAAAGGAAAAAAAGAGACTCAAATCTCATCCACTCGGGGCCCGGGTGTAAGGTTAGGCCTGTCGCGCTGAACCTTGGATCCTGTAGATCCTCATAAATTTAAAATGCAAGATTTAAAAAGAAACACGGGAATGAGGGACTAACATTTTGCAGTTGGAATGTTAAAGGTATCAATGAACCGATAAAGAGAGGAAAAGTATTGACATATTTAAAAGCAAGTAAAGCGGATGTAATTTATATTCAAGAGACTCATCTAAAAAAAGAGGCGGAAAACAGATTGAAAGCTAAATGGATAGATACAATATATCACTCCTCGTTTACACATAAATCAAGAGGTGTAGCAATATTATTTCGTAAAGGTACTTTATTCAAACATATATCAACTATAGATGATAAAGATGGTAGATATATTATTGTGATAGGAGAATTAAATACAGAAAAAGTGATTCTTGTTAATATATATGGACCAAATTTTGACAGTCCATTGTTTTTTAAAAAAGTACTCAATAATATTCCGGAATTAACGCAATATAACTTGATAATTGGTGGAGATTTCAACTATACATTAGATCCTTACTTAGACAGATCTTCAAAACAGAGGAAAAACAAATCACATTCCAGTGATTTGCTAAATGCATATATGCAAGCGACCAATATTAAAGATGTTTGGAGAACAGAAAATCCTACAGGACGAGAATATTCTTTCTACTCCCCAGTGCATAAAACTTATTCAAGAATAGATTATTTTTTGGTGGATGCAAAACTTATTTCGCTTACTTATGAAGCTAATTATGATAATATAGTAATTTCAGATCATGCACCATTAACGTTTAAAATTAAAATTAATAACAAAACAGAAAATTTAAGACAGTGGAAACTTAACCCACAAATTTTAAAAGATAAAACTACTCAGGAATATATTATAAATCAAATTAAAAATTTTCTTTGAAATAAATGATCAACCAGAGATATCACGTTCTTTACTGTGGAAAACATTTAAGGCATATTTTCGGGGAATAATGATTTCTTCACAAATATTTCACAATAAAAAGACTCGGAAAGAACAACAGGATCTAGAAAAGGAGATTAAGCAATTAGATATACAGAATGCTACAAAACCAAATATGATATTACATAATAAAATTGTTATACTGAAATATAAATTAAATAAAATATACACAGATCGAGTGATAAAATATTATCAACACACTAAACAATTACAATTTGAATTTGGGGATAAGCCCCAAAAATTGTTGGCTCGACAATTAAGGAAAACTGAAGCGGAAAAAATTATACATAGGATTAAATCACAAAGTGGTGATTTATTAATACAACCTAAAGATATTAATGAAAGATTTATGCAATACTATAAAAATTTATACACTGCTAAAATAACAGTAAGTAAAATAGAAATAGATGCATTTATAAAAGAATGTAACTTGAAAGGATTGGAATCACAAAATAGAAAATTATTAAATGCTGATATTTCAATAAATGAAATAGAAGAATCTATTAGGTCATTAAAAAATGGTAAAACACCGGGACCAGATGGTATAGGTTCGGAATTTTATAAAATATTTCATGAATATATAGTCCCATATCTAAAATCATTATATGAACAGATATATACAGAACAGAAGCTTCCAGATACATTGAACGAATCTATTATAACACTCATACCTAAAATGAATAAAGATTTAGATGAACCAGATCATATAGAGCAATAGCGCTATTAAATACAGATCAAAAGATATTAACAACAATATTAGCAAAAAGATTGAGTTCAGTCGTTAATGAAATAATACATCCGGATCAAACAGGATTTATACCAAAAAGATACTCTTCATATAATCTAAGACGATTGTTTAATATTATATATTCGAAAAGAAGTGATAAAAAAGATTTAGTAGTTATCTCGCTTGATGCAGAAAAAGCTTTTGACCAAGTGGAATGGCCTTATTTATTTTCAGTAATGGAAGCCTTTAAACTAGGAGAGGAATTTATTACTTGGATTAAATTATTATACGCAAACCCAACAGCAAGAATAACAACAAACCGAATGTTATCAATCAAATTTAATTTATCACGAGGTTGTAGGCAAGGTTGTCCTTTATCACCTTTATTGTTTGCATTAGCTATAGAACCACTTGCTCAGAGGATAAGACTACATCCGGAAATATATGGATATGATACCACAGATACTAAGAATAAAATCTCCTTATATGCAGACGATGTATTACTTTATATCACTCAACCAGAAATAAGTATTCGAAACCTGTTAAAATTAATAACGGAATTTGGAACACTTTCAGGATACAGTATTAATTGGAATAAAAGTGAGCTTATGCCAATAACACTGAATAATTTACATATATTACAACAATTTCCTTTTAAGATAACAATTGAAAATATTAAATATCTTGGGATTTTTGTTACAAAAAGATTTAATTCTTTATTTAAATTTAATTTTCCCCCATTACTGAATAAAATTGAACAAGAATATTTCATATTGGAAAAGTTTACCCATCTCGATGATAGGGAAAATTAATGCAATAAAAAATGATATTTCTCCCACAATTATTATATTTATTTCAATTAATCCCGATATAATCTTCCAAAAGTTTTTTTTTAAAAAAGTAGATTCTTTAATTACGAATTTTATTTGGGATTATAAGACTCATAGAATAAATAAAAAACATTTATGCAAATCTAAAATAAAAGGAGGATTAGCATTACCAAACTTTATGTTCTATTACTGGGCAGTCAATATTAAAAATATGAATTTTTGGTTAGGAGAAATTGATAATAAACCTAATTGGTTAAATATGGAAAAAGAAGATTGTTCTCCATTTGAAATTAGCTCTATAATATTTGCTAATACTAATGTTGCTAAGAAAGTTTTTAAGGAAAATCCGATAATAAAAAATGGAATTCGTATATGGAAACAAATAAAGAAAGCATTAAAAACTAAAATCTATCCCATTAAGTCTTAAGATTGTTAATAATTTTATGTTTAAACCTTCTTTATTGGTAAAGCTTTTTTACAATGGAAAAATAAAGGAATTTCTAAGATGGGTGATCTTTATAAGGAAAACATTTTTCTTTCATTTCAAGAGTTGCAACAAACTTACGGGCTACATAATAAAGAATACTTTAGATATTTACAAATTAGAAACTATGCCTTCGCAAATATATATGAATTTAAAAATAGAAAAATAGAAATATTAGAGGAATGTTTTGAACAAACATCCAAATATGGAAAAAATGATATCATATAATATAATATCTTACTGGAAAACAATACCCCATCAACAGAAACATACAGAGAGTCTTGGGAAAAGGAATTGGGTCAAATAATAAGACCAGAAATATGGGAAGAAAGTTTACAACATATACATTATTGTTCATTAAACGCTAAACATTCTCTTATACAGTTTAAAATATTACATAGATTACATTATTCTAAATATAAATTACATAATATTTTCTCAAAGATATCTCCTATATGTGATAAATGTCAAATTTCAGAAGCAAATTTGACACACTCATTTACCAACTGTATAAAAATTGTAGAATATTGGAAGGAAATATTTAAAATAATATCGGCCCGTTATTAATAAAAAATATAACCCCTGACCCAAAGTTAATTATACTTGGAATTATTGAAACCGATTTATCAATAACAATGAGTCATAGAACTTTATTGACTATGGTTTAGTAATTGGGAAGAAATTAATATTAAAATTTTGGAAAGGCCCTACATCCCCAACAATTAAAATGTGGAATATAGAAATGTCGGAGACACTCCATTTGGAGAGATTGAGGTTTGTCCTTATGGATAGGCTAGATCTCTTCAGACGGATTTGGTCTCCATATATTGAATATTTACAGGGTCATAATAGTTCGGCGCGGGGGACCTGACTGAAACCTGGATACCCGATTGGATGAAGAAACATATATTAATTCATGAATATATCTATAAACACGGATCATTGACGAATACTTTATTCTCCATCAAACCTTTTATTTTTACTCTTTACTACCTTTCTTTTTTTTTTTAAATCTTTCTATTTTCCTATATCTATATAAAAAATTAAAAAAAAATGTAGAAACACATTACTTTAATTTTTTGATATTAGTACGAATATAAATATTATTAGAATTTATGAGAATATTATTAATATTATTAGTACTTTTAGTTTTATATACCTTTAATTATATAAAATTACGTATTCTTTATTACGTATAATTATCCTTAATATTAGGAAGAAAAAAATGGAAATTTTATAAGTTTTATTAACTTTTTGTATCAATATTATTACTAAATTTGGCCTTATACCTAAAAAATTAGAGATAAAATGAAAAACTTACTAATAGTATAATGCTTATATTATAAATGTATTATTAGTATTATGTACTTTTAATCATATAAAAGTATATAACTTTGGAAGTTATAATTAAGGATAATACAGCATAAATAATATTGATATTATTATTAATATATTAATAGTATGAATTAATTACTAAGACTATGTACTACTACTGTAGAAATGTAATATGTTATTTTGTTTTCTATAATAAAAAAAATAAAAATAAATAAAAAATAAAAAAAACAAAATAAAGAGTTGACAAACTCCAATACATCCTGATCCCTGACGTGTGGTATACAATATCCTGCTGTAGGCAGAATTGCTCCCATTTCCTTATATAGGTGATATATTGCTGCTGTGTACTATCCCTGCAGGCCGACGTGAGAACATCCACCATCCGATGAGACAGTCCTCTCCCCAGGTATGGCCTCCTTATAATCTGCAAATTAACAGATCAATACGATCCTATAAAGGATGTTGATCCCCAATGACTGGATTTACCAGTAGATTTTTTATTCTTGGCATAAGCATGTAAGGCTCCCTAGCCATTTGTAATACAACGGGAAACCATGCTCGTGTAGGCCAATCTGGCACTACCAATACCCCTGAAGCGGAGTCCTCCTTGATCTTTTGCAAACATCTGCTGATGAGACAGAATGAAGGAAATACATACACAAACATTCCTCCCCCAATGCAGCGAACATGCATCCACTGCTACTGCCCCAGTATCTGGTTACCATGAAACATGTCTAGGTAACTGATGATTTAATCGAGATGCAAACAAGTCAATATCTGGCAATGCATACTGATCAATCATTTGGTTAAACACATCCTGATTTAACATCCATTCAATGTTGTCATTAACTGACGTGACCTCTTCCTGGCAAATAAAGTGCTGAAAGCCAGATATTTTGGTCAATACACCAGCTCCAAATCTGGTTAGCCAGTCTATCACAAGACTGTGACTTAACTCCACCCATGTGGTTTACATATGCCACTGCTGTGGTGTTGTGAATCTGAGCTGCACATGCAGATCCCCTCCTTGTAGAACAATAAGCTTTGAGCCCATACCAGGTGCCCAACAACTCTAAATAATCAGTCCCCTCTTAATTGAGGAAGCGATGTCTCATCCACATTCCATCTGCATCCACAACTAGAAGACATATCTGTTGCACCCCAACCCAGTGCACTCACATCATCTGTAATATCAGTGACAGTGATTCCACGAAACCTTCCTTAAATTTTTGAAACATGTACTATCCACCATTGTATGTCAGCAATCGCCCCAGCTGACAACTGCATAGGCCTATCAAAAATAGCCCCTTTTGTATTCTCAGTGCCTGTTCCTTTGATGGTTGTAATTGTTGATAATGCAGAGGACAATACTGCACAGCTGGAAAAGCTGCAACAACTTCCCAATAAAACTGGCTACTTGTCTAATCAAAGGCCGTTGTTCCCCAACGAGATTAACACAGTCCTCAATTAACTGATTCAATTTATCCTTGGGCAAAGTTACCAACATGTGATTGGAATTAATGGTAAATCCCAGATAATCAATAATTTGGACTGGTGATAATTTAGATTTACCTGGGTGAATAACAAATCCCATTGTTCAAAAATGATTTTAACAACTGAAACTGATGATTGAGTTTCAGCATGAGTCTTTCCAACAATCAGAATATCATCTAAATAGGCCATTACCACATGCCCCTGAGCTCTAAGCAATGCTAACACAGGTTTTACCAATTTAGTAAATAATCTAGGAGCTGAAGTTAATCCATTCGGCAATGTCCTGAATTGCCACAGCTCAGTCATCCAAATAAATTTCAAATATCTTCTATCATCACCATGAATAGACACTGCGTAATATGCATTCTTTAAATCAATGGTTGCCATATAATACCCTTTGGACACTAGATGGTTGCCCGTGGTAAAGTTCTCCATTTTGAAATGCCTATAACAAACAAAATTTGGTCAAATTCGATAAATCCAGAATAATTCCTACATCCCCCAGTCTTTTTAGATCTGGGAAATATACTTGACAGAAATTGTTGACTTTGATAGACAGAAGGCTCAATTACCCCTTCTCATGTAACGACTGAATCTCTGCTTGAATAAACACATTTTTCCTCATCTGAAAAATAAGTTTACTACTAGGAAAATGTTGACTAGGTAGACTGTCCTTATAGTAAAATCCAATTTTTTCACCCCTTCAATACACTAAGTATGAACAAATCTGATGTCAACTGCTGCCATTGTTTGAGAAACAATTTTTACCTTCCCCAATTTGAACAGGAACATCAGTTTAATTCATTGTCTGTCAATGGTATATTCCTTACCAGCATCTTTCCTTGCGGCCTTGTTGTCCCTCGACTTCTTGTAGAGAACCTTTTTTGCCTTGCTTCCAGCTGGCTTAATGAGAGCCATGGTTATAACAACCTCATTACAGTCTTTGACCCTTTTTTTGCAAAATTACCACCAAACAACAGATTTCGTGGTGGTACACTGGTTTTCAAAATGCATTACAAAGGAGTTTCCAGTTCATCCTGCTGTGCTTCAACCATATCATTTGTATCAATAACTTTCACACAGCTGTAATACCTGCTGACAACAGTTTAAGCACTTTTTTAAAACTTCATCTCCTGGGCCCTAGCAGGTAAACCCATCTATGACCAAATTGGTGACTAACCACCGGTACCTTCAGGAGATCTCAATTAACAGGAGCTTTATAGTTTTTTGCTACTTCATCCATAGCTAGCTCCTGTAAACTGGTGGGAGAGCATATACTGAATGGCTTCAGCCAATTCTACATCAATCGCCTTTCCTGCCTCTCTACACTCAGCAAACTTCCAGCAATGTTCGGAATTACCTCCCACCGAACACCTTTACTGCTCTCCCCCAGCAAACTGCCCTGATAGAACATCCTCCTCACAGGCAGGATAGTTCTGCAGCCCTGAAACAGGTGCTGCTAGCACAAGCTCTCCATCAGCCTGGCTTGGGCACCACTCCTCCCCACGGAGCTGGTCCCTGTCGAGCATTCTTTTGAAATAGAATCTCGACGTGGGAGAGCCGTGAGCAAACGGACTCTCCTATGGAGGGTATAACCTCCAGGCCCGACTCATCTACGGGCCACAGAGACTTGCCAGCGGCCCCCTACTGACAAGCCTCCACTGCCCCCCGGCAGTGGGTCCGCAACCACTGGCTGTGTAGCCAGCACCGGACCAGGTGTACCAGACGGGCCTCCATCCTCAACACTCTCCTGCCACTTTACCTTTCTACCCCCGGAGCGCCTCGCCGACACCTTCTTCCCTTTCTGCAACATATCTACAAAACTCCCAACCGTCGCAGAAAAAGACCTGTGGTAAAGTATTTCAACAAACCTTACCTCGTTTCAACTTGTTAACGAAAACTGCAGATGCTGGAGAATCGAGGGTGAAGTCTGAAGAAGGGTCTCGACCCGAAACGTCGCCCATCTCCTTCGCTCCTTAGATGCTGCTGCACCCGCTGAATTCTCCAGCTTTCCATGTAACCCGCGGTTTAAACTTACCGCTCGGAGGAGCGCTGCTGCTCCCCCCGCCCGACTGCACCAGCGTCTGACGTCATGACGCACCAACGGCTGTACGGGCTTCTATTCACGTAGTCACTCACGTGACTCCGAAGTAAAATAGACCATTATCTGTTTATTTGCACTTTAGCTGTTTATTTATTCATGTGTGTATATATTTATATAATGGTATATGGACACACTGATCTGTTCTGTAGTCATGCCTACTATATTCTGTTGCGCTGAAGCAAAGCAAGAACTTCATTGCTCTATCAGGGACACAAGCCAATAAACTCTCTTGGATCTTGAATCTTGAATCTTGAATCTTTGAAAGAAAATAAAATTGCATTTATTTAGCTATAGAGCCTGGTTTGGGAGCAACTCCATCCAGGACCACAAGAAATTGCAGAGAATTGTGGACGCAGCCCAGACCATCACACAAACCAACCTCCCTTCCGTTGATGCCATCTACACTTCACACTGCCCTGGCAAGGCAACCAGCATAATCAAGGACCAGTCTCACCCCGGTCACTCCCTCTTCTTCCCTCTCCCATCAGGCTAAAGATACAGAAGTGTGAAAACGCACACCTCCAGATCTAGGGCAGTTTCTTCCCAACTGTTGTCAGGCAACTGAACCACCCTTTCAACTAGAAATTGGTCCAGAGCTGCTATCTACCTCATTGGAGACCCTTGGACTATCTCGGACAAATTCTGACTTTGCTGGACTTTATCTTACACTAAATGTTATTCCCTTTATCTGTACACTGTGGGCGGTTTGATTGTAATCATGTATAGTCTTTCTTCAGACTAGTTAGCATGCAAGAAAAGCTTTTCACTGTACCTCGGTACACGTGACAATAAACTTAACTAGACTAACTTTTCTTAGCAGGTTCCATAATCTGCAGCCCATTATAGTCTCCCAGCCTGTGTTGCTATCTCCACTCTTCCTACCCCCACCGACCAATCAACCCAATCCATGGGTTCAAATAGGGGAGGGCTGGTGAGCTGATGAAACAATGGGGGGTGGGAAGAGGGGATGCAGTGGAAGGAGTTCTTAATACAGGTTACCTACTTGGTACTCTTTCAGTCCAGATGAAATCTTAACACAAATCAGTTATCTATCCATTCCTTTCGGGGAAACTGCCTGGTCCACTGACTTACTCCAGCACTTCATGTCTTACTGAAGGTACCAACATCTATTACCAGCAATCTATTGTGGAGAAAGCTCATTGAAGCCCCAGCCAAGAAGGCACATCAACCCCTCGACATCCTTAGGAGACTGGGGATATTCAGCATGTCTCCATCGACTCTTACCAACTTCTGCAGATGAACTATAGAAAGCATACTGTCGGGTTGCATCACAGCTTGGTTTGGGAACAGCTCTCCCCCAAGAATGCAATAAATTGCAGAGAGTTTTAATGGACGTAGCCCAGACCATTGCACAAGCCAGACCCCCCACCATTGACTCCATCTGCACTTCAAGCTGCCTCGGAAAAACAAGAAACATAATCAAAGACTTGTCCCACGCTGGTCATTCCTTCTTCTCCCCACTCCCGTCAGGCAGAAGAGACAGAAGCTGGAAAGAGTGCACCACAAGACTCAGGGACAGCTTCTTCCCCTCTGTTCGGCTTCTGAACGGTCCTTCCATAAGCTAGGATTCTGTCCGATTCACCTCCACCTCATTGTGGACATTGCCTCTGGAACTGATGCTCATCAATGCTGAGAACGGTATTCTGCACTTTGTATCTTCCCCTTTGCTCTACCTATTGTTCATCATGACAATGACGGAGCACCGCCCCTTCTTCGTATGCCTGAATGGTCAGAACAGCCGTTGGAGACGTCAAAAGAATGGTCTACCACAGGGCAGTGTCCTTGCCCCGACGTTGCTCAATATATACACCACTGACCAACCCATCACCCCAAAAACTAGGTTCTTTCTGTATGCTGATGACTTATGCATCGCAACGCAATCCTCAGACTTCAGCCAGATTAAGACCATGCTAGAGGCTGCTCTGCAGAATATGACAACATACTATCAACAGAACTCCCTGCGCCCAAACCCAATGTAGAGAAGGTACACAGACACCTTAAAGTCTTCAGTACTTTATTAAGCATACATTATATATATAGCCCTGGCTGCACGTGGTCTGTCACGAACACTAGAGAGAGAGCTGGGGGCGTGTGGGTTACAATTATACTAACTGGTGGGGGAGTGGTTAGCATGGACATCGTTACTATCAATTAAAGGTGTACACACATATCATCTACACCCAACCAAAACGCAAAGCGCAGCTTTCCACCTCCGGAACCGGGATGTGATACGTCAACTGCAGGCGCGATGGAATGATGTCCTGTTGGAACACTGCAAAGCCCCAGTACCTAGGTCCGGAGCTCAATCACACGTTATCATATCGCCAACATGTTGAGAAAACCAAGGCAAGGTCAACACCTGGAACAATGTCTTCGAAAAATTGGCAAACAGCTCATTTGTAAGTGACCCAACAACAATCCACACTGCAGCCCTGGCGCGCTGTTCCTCAATGGCAGAATATGCAAGCCCCGTCTGGAGCCGCACTAAACATGCACGCAAGGTGGACTCTGCATTGAACACAGCCAGCAGGAAAACCACAGGATGCCTGAAGACGACAAAGGTCGAACATCTGTACGAGCTGGCAGGCATCGATGAACCATCTCAAAGACGTGATCGGGCAGCTGCAGTGGAACGCTTCAATGCGGACACAGACCCCCGCCACCCCATCACCAACATGCCAAGGAACTCTTGAAGAGCTGGAGCAGCTTCATGGAACTAGAGCCAACCGTGTCAGGCACCAAAACCAAACAACAGATGGCACCAGGACACCACCTGCCTCATACTACCTGGAAAGCCCTAAACCGCCTCTGCACTGGAGTAGGGCATTGCAGACTCAACCTGAAGAAGTGGGGCCTCTCAAACTCTGACAAGTGCAACTGTGGAGAGGTGCAGACAATAGCCCACCTACTGACTTGCGGTGAGAGGCATGCACTGCGGACGATCTCCACAGAGGCACAGATGTGGCACTGGCTGTGGCAAAGCGATGGCAGAACGCCGTCTGACACACGAGCGGACACACTTGAGGTTGGCTTGTATTTATAAGGTACTATCTGATTTGATTGGATAGCATGCAAAACAAAGCTTTTCACTGTGCCTCAGTACACGTGACAGTAATAAACCTAAACATAAGATAAATAACTCCCCAAATACAGCTTCATAGTTTGATCAAAATAATATATTGATCACTGTGGAATAAACTGGTTACAACATGAAAAAAATACAGATTGTAGAAACAAGGAACTGCAGATGCTGGTTTACCAAGGAAAGACACATGTGCTGGAGTAACTCAGCAGGTCAGGAAACAAAAGTTATTCACTGTACGTCAGTACACGTTACAATAATAAACTAAACCACCTGTAAGATAAAATAAACCTGGTGCTATCATAATGTTTGAGAGACATTGTGACAGGTACATGGATAGGAAAGGTTTCGAGGGATATGGACCAAGCGCAGCAGGTGGGACTAGTGTAGTTGGGGCATGTTGGTCGGCGAGGGCAAGTTGGGCCAAAGGGCCTGTTTGCACACTTGATGACTAAACTAAAGCTAAAACGCATAGTGGAGAACATGGATAGGTTTCGGGTCAGGACCTTTCTTTAAAATAAGCAGCTTGCTCTCTTGTTTTCCAGGGTGAAATAGCAACTGACATTTTTATCCAGGAATATGAAACTATCAGAGCACTCAAAGAGTTAAGGATTTGCTGACAATTCGTCTTTCAACGTTTGGAGAGAGAACTCATCTCAGAGACGTCAGAATTTGTTTCACTTTGGGCCAGAGAGTAGAGGTGAGGGGTTCTGAATGCCCCTGTCTGAAGGCCTCTTCTTTGGCACAGCTGGATAGAGAGAAAGGCATTTTTTCAGCTCGATTTCCCCGCGACCGGTTTCCTGTTTGGTGGGATTTTACTTTCTAATATTACAGGAAGAATTTTTTTTTTTTTAAAAGCCACCAACTAAGGCTCGGCTGAACACTCAGCAGGCGAGAAACGAGAGGTATTTTTTCTTTTTTGATTTGCGAGCGAAAAGGGGAGACAAAGGATGGATGACTTGGAGCGCAGGCGTGAAATGCGGAGACAGAAACGCGAAGAGCTTTGGCGTCAAGCAGAGAGGTACGATGTGTTCTTGTTTTGATTGCAGCCCTCTCTCTGCTTCTGCACTTTGCAGAAAGCCGCAGTGTAATGGCGTAAAGCATTAATAACCTCCAGCAACTGCAGACACAGTTTTGTGACCACTGGGTTTTCTACACAGTCAAGTCCGCCGTTACCAGTTAATTTAACAGATTGTTTTAACTGAGCTGAAACATTTAAGTCTTAAACACAGACTGGCCACTGGTACCTTCAACTCTGAACTGCTGAATATTGCAACCCAATGAAGGGATCATAAAATCCAAATATTTGTGCGCGCTGTGGTAGCTTTAGTAGAAATTGTTCAGATTTTTGCTTTCTTTTATGATGTTGTAGCCTATTTTCCTGAACTTATAAATACCTCTCATGACTGACGATGATTCATGGTATGTTGTGGGTGCTGCTTTAACCAGCTGTGCCCAGCTCTTACATTGGAAACAAGAACATAACATTTGTTGTGTGTTTAACCCTTTTTGGCACGTTCTGTTAAAGTGGAGAAACCTAGGAAAAGCATGATATGCTTCTGTGGACTCGTGAAGACCCATTGCAGAGCTTGCACCAACATCTCACTCAAATCCCTTCTCACCTCAGAGACTGGATTTCATCTTTGCAATAAAGGGCGGCACAGTGGCACAACGGTAGGGTTGGTGCCTTACAATCCCGAGACCCGGGTTCGATCCTGACTACGGGTGCTGTCTGTACAGAGTTTGTATGTTCTCTCTGTGACCATGTGGTTTTCTCTGTGCTCTGTTTTTTTCCCCACAATGTGGAGGTTTGGAGGTTAATCGGCTTCTGTAAATTGTCTCGAGCGTGTAGGATAGAACAAGAGTACAAGTGATCTTTGGTCAGCGCAGACTCGGTGGGCCGAAGGGCCTGTTTCCACACTGTGTCTCTAAACTAAACTAATTACAGAGCTTTTATCTACATCTTAACCCCCTTCTCACGTTAGAGTGTGGATTTTCCCTTTACAACAAAGGGCATTGCAGTGGTGAAACTAGACCCGGGTTCTCTCCTGATCTTGGGTGCTGTCTGCGTGGAGTTTTCACATCCTCTCTGTGACTGCATGGATTTCCTCCGGGTGCTCCGGTTTCCTCCCACATCACAAAGACGTGCCGGTTTGTAGTTGTCCTCTGCAAATTGCCTCTACAGTGTAGGGAGTGGATGAAAAAAGTGGAATAACATCGCTCTAGTGTGAATGGGTGACTGATGGTTGGTGAGGACTCGGTGGGCCAAAGAGCTGGCTTCCATGCTGGGTATCTTTCAATCAATCAATCATTCCATTTCCCGTATCCAAGCTAAAATCCCAAATGGATTTCCAGGATTCATGGTGTCAGAGGAGCAAGCATCACATGAAGGCAGGACCAGGGTACTACTGATTAGGATGATCAGCCATGATCACATTGAATGACAGTGCTGGCTCGAAGGGCCAAATGGCCTACTTCTGCGCCGATTGTCTATTGTGTGTAAGCAGTATATCATGGGGTTTTATCAGAATCCATTGCAACATGCACTTAGATACTTTATGTATGTAATCTATGGCACGTTGATGTCCATTGTACTATTTTTCACATGCATACAGTCTATGATTTGAAGCGAGTCCCAACTGCAGAAATAGGTCTAGAGGCTAAATATCTGTCCCTACATTACTTAAATATGTCCATCTCTCAATTGTGAAGAATTCTCAATGAGAACTTGTTCTTCCTTGGGATAACATTGCTGAATTCTATAAATGTCCTCAGTAAATGGCTCACCCACCCCTTCCAACCACTGCCACCGCAGGCCGCCCCTCATCCCCCCCCACCCTCTGAACCTCCTGCCAACATAATTCAGTTTAGTCTGAAGGAGGGTCCTGACCCGAAATGTCGCTTGACCATTCCCTCCGCAGATATAGCCTAAGCCACTGAGTTCCTCCAGCACTTTCTGTTTTTCTCAAGATTCCAGCATCTTCAGTTCCTCAAGCCTCCACAAATAGTTATCTGCCTTCTAATATACTCCAGGGCCCCAGTCCTTCCAACGATCCCCAATATTTGATATACCAATCAGAGTCCCTCTCTCCCCACAATCTCCCTTCAATACCTGTGATCTTTTGTCCCAGCATCTCTCCACTTCCAATTGCCTCCCTTTAGCACAAAATCCACTTCACTCCCTAACTAACTGGTATTAGCTCTCCCCAATCTCATTCCTAACCACTCTAGCAAGTTGCGGGAGGGATGTAGATGCAGCCTCGTCCATCGCACAGACCAGGCTTCCCACCATTGACTTCATCGACACTTCACACTGCCCCGGCGAACAGCCAACATAATTAAAGACTTGTCCGACCCCGGTCATTCCTTCTTCTCCCTGATACCGTCCATATCTCCGGTTTCCCAATCCCCTGACTCTCAGTATGAAGAAAGGTCTCGACCCGAAACGCCACCTATTCCTTTTCTCCAGAGATGCTGCCTGACCCGCTGAGGTACTGCAGCTGTGTGTCTACCCATTTCTTTTAAATCCTTCGGACAGAATAAACAGAATCTCCAGCCCATATTCGAATACATGACATTAAATGGACTGCTTAATCTTCCAGAGAGGTGGCCCTGCGTGCCAAAGGCTTGCAAAGTTAATGACTTTGTGTTCCTGCACTGTTCGCTGCTGTGAAGAGTTCCGCAGATAGACGGTTCACTGATACTTGAAAGAGTAACTCTGCATGCTGGCCAGGTCGCAAGAGTCAGGACGCAGCTGTAACTGATTAGTCTGTCAGGGCAAAGTCTTGTGGACCACTGTTTATTGAGACTAATCCTAGGAGGCAGGTCGTGAGAAGAATTTGCAGCTACTTGGCAAACGCTCGTGAAAAAATATCCGCATGTTTGTACCCTCCATCAGAAAATCACTGGTTCTGAGGTAAGTGTTGCTCGTTTTTGTTCAGAAAGCTGTGAATAATTTAGATGCTTGGGTTTGTGATGAGGAATAGGATGAAGGGGCGGGTGAGAGAGGTACTCACTGCCCCGTTGGCAGATTCTCCTACCCTTCACCCCCCCCCCCCCTTCCCCTCCTTCACACACTCAGTTCCCATCCCCAAGTCCCTCATTTCCATTTCCTCCAGTCCCTTCCACATACATCCCTCCCTCTGGCTTTACACCTCACTCCTCTTCTCTCCTTATCTGACACCCTTTTGACTCCTTTTTTTCACCATCAGCCTTTGTCATTTACTCCACCCATCAAAACCCCATCCTCACCTGTGTCCACCTATCACTTGTCAGGTTTAGTCCCACCCCCGCCTCTGTCTTCCAGCTTTCTCCCTACTGCAATCACTCTGAGGACGGGTCCCGACCTGACCCGACCCGCCTGCCCATTCCCTTCCACAGATGCTGCCTGACCCATTGAGGTCATCTGGCACGTGAATAGGATTTTGTATTGTTATACTTGAGACTTGGGCCCATTGGACTTTGAATCAAAATATATTGGATGCTACAGAAATCTAAACAAAAACTGATTCCAATATTGCTGACCTCCTCCTAATTCAATTGTGCTTAGAATCATAGACTCACAGAATCATAGAGCACGGAAACAGGCCCTTTGGCCCAACCTGCCACATCGACACTAGTACCATGTGCCCATATCGGACTAGTATTCCTCCAGGAATTTGTACTTTGCTCAAGATTCCAGCGCCCTCAGTTTTATTCTAGATCTCTAATATCTTTATTTCTTCACGGCACGGTGGCGCAGAGGCAGAGTTGCTGCCTTACTGAGGCAGGGAACCCGGTTTGATCGTGACTACGAGTGCAGTCTCTACTGAGTTTGTTCATTCTCCCTGTGACATAGAAACATAGAAATTAGGTGCAGGAGTAGGCCATTCAGCCCTTCGAGCCTGCACCGCCATTCAATATGATCATGGCTGATCATCCAACTCAGTATCCCGTACCTGCCTTCTCTCCATACCCTCTGATCCCCTTAGCCACAAGGGCCACATCCAACTCACTCTTAAATATAGCCAATGAACTGGCCTCAACTACCCTCTGTGGCAGAGAGTTCCAGAGACTCACCACTCTCTGTGTGAAAAAAGTCTTTCTCATCTCGGTCTTAAAGGATTTCCCCCTTATCCTTAAGCTGTGACCCCTTGTCCTGGACTTCCCCAACATCGGGAACAATCTTCCTGCATCTAGCCTGTCCAACCTCTTAAGAATTTTGTAAGTTTCTATAAGATCCCCTCTCAATCTCCTAAATTCCAGAGAGTATAAACCGAGTCTATCCAGTCTTTCTTCATAAGACAGTCCTGACATCCCAGGAATCAGTCTGGTGAACCTTCTCTGCACTCCCTCTATGGCAATAATGTCCTTCCTCAGATTTGGAGACCAAAACTGTACGCAATACTCCAGGTGTGGTCTCACCAAGACCCTGTACAACTGAAGTAGAACCTCCCTGCTCCTGTACTCAAATCCTTTTGCTATGAAAGCTAACATACCATTCGCTTTTTTCACTGCCTGCTGCACCTGCATGCCTACTTTCAATGACTGGTGTACCATGACACCCAGGTCTCGCTGCATCTCCCCTTTTCCTAATCGGCCACCATTTAAATTATAGTCTGCTTTCCTGTTTTTGCCACCAAAGTGGATAACCTCACATTTATCCACATTATACTGCATCTGCCAAACATTTGCCCACTCACCCAGCCTATCCAAGTCACCTTGCAGTCTCCTAGCATCCTCCTCACAGCTAACACTGCCCCCCAGCTTAGTGTCATCCGCAAACTTGGAGATATTGCCTTCAATTCCCTCATCCAGATCATTAATATATATTGTAAAAAGCTGGGGTCCCAGCACTGAGCCCTGCGGTACCCCACTAGTCACTGCCTGCCATTGTGAAAAGGACCCGTTTACTCCTACTCTTTGCTTCCTGTTTGCCAGCCAGTTCTCTATCCACATCAATACTGAACCCCTAATACCGTATGCTTTAAGTTTGTATACTAATCTCTTATGTGGGACCTTGTCAAAAGCCTTCTGGAAGTCCAGATATACCACATCCACTGGTTCTCCCTTATCCACGCTACTAGTTACATCCTCGAAAAATTCCACAAGATTCGTCAGACATGATTTACCTTTCGTAAATCCATGCTGACTTTGTCCAATGATTTCACCACTTTCCAAATGTGCTGCTATCCTATCTTTAATAACTGACTCTAGCAGTTTCCCCACTACCGATGTTAGACTAACTGGTCTATAATTCCCCGTTTTCTCTCTCCCTCCCTTCTTAAAAAGAGGGGTTACATTTGCTACCCGCCAATCCTCAGGAACTACTCCAGAATCTAAAGAGTTTTGAAACATTATCACTAATGCATCCACTATTTCCTGAGCTACTTCCTTAAGTACTCTGGGATGCAGCGTGTCTGGCCTGGGGATTTATCGGCCTTTAATCCATTCAATTTACCTAACACCACTTCCCACCTAACCTGGATTTCACTCAGTTCCTCCATCTTATTTGACCCCCGGTCCCCTGCTATTTCCGGCAGATTATTTATGTCTTCCTTAGTGAAGACGGAACCAAAGTAGTTATTCAATTGGTCCGCCATATCCTTGTTCCCCATGATCAACTCACCTGTTTCTGACTGCAAGGGACCTACATTTGTTTTAACTAACCTCTTTCTCTTCACATATCTATAAAAACTTTTGCAGTCAGTTTTTATGTTCCCTGCCAGTTTTCTTTCATAATCTATTTTTCCTTTCCTAATTAAGCCCTTTGTCCTCCTCTGCTGGTCTCTGAATTTCTCCCAGTCCTCTGGTATGCTGCTTTTTCTGGCTACTTTGTACGCATCATCCTTTGCTTTGATACTATCCCTGATTTCCCTTGTTATCCACGGATGCACTACCTTCCCCGATTTATTCTTTTGCCAAACTGGGATGAACAATTTTTGTAGTTCATCCATGCAGTCTTTAAATGTCTTCCATTGTATATCCACCGTCAACCCTTTTAGAATTAATTGCCAGTCAATCTTGGCCAATTCACGTCTCATACCCTCAAAGTTACCTTTCTTTAAGTTCAGAACCATTGTTTCTGAATTAACAATGTCACTCTCCATCCTAATGAAGAACTCAACCATATTATGGTCACTCTTGCCCAAGGGGGCACGTACAACAAGACGGCTAACTACCCCTTCCTCATTACTCAAAACCCAGTCTAAAATAGCCTGCTCTCTCGTTGGTTCCTCTACATGTTGATTTAGATAACTATCCCTCATACATTCCAAAAAATCCTCTTCCTCAGCACCCCTGCCAATTTGATTCACCCAATCTATATGTAGATTGAAGTCACCCATTATAACTGTTTTGCCTTTGTCGCACGCATTTCTAATTTCCTGTTTGATACCATCCCCAACTTCACTGCTACTGTTAGGTGGCCTGTACACAACACCCACCAGCGTTTTCTGCCCCTTAGTGTTTTGTAGCTCTACCCATACCGATTCCACATCCTCCAAGCTAATGTCCTTCCTTTCCATTGCGTTAATCTCCTCTCTAACCAGCAACGCTACCCCACCTCCTTTTCCTTTCTCTCTATCCCTCCTGAATATTGAATATCCCTGGATGTTCAGCTCCCAGCCTACGTCACCCTGGAGCCATGTCTCCGTGATCCCAACTATATCATAATCATTAATATCTATCTGCACGTTCAACTCGTCCACCTTATTATGAATACTCCTTGCATTGAGACACAAAGCCTTCAGGCTTGTCTTTACAACGCACTTACCCCTTATACAATTTTGCTGAAAAGTGGCCCTTTTTGATCTTTGCCCTGGTTTTGTCTGCCTGCCTGACCACGTGGGTTTCCTCCGGGTCCTCCGGTTTCCTCCCACATCCCAAAGACATGCGGGTTTGTAGGTTAATTGGCTTCTGTAAATTGTCTCTAGTGTGTCGGATAGATGCAGTGTGTACGGGTGATCGATGGTCGTTGCGGACTCGGTGGGCCAAAGAGCTTGTTTCCTCCCTGTACTAAGGCTAAAACTAAAACTAAAACTAAAACTGAGCATCAATAGGTACTGCAGCAGTTTGTGTGTTATGACAGCGTGGCTTCACTTGTCCTGTGTGTGCTGAATGCACTGTGGAGCTGGCTGTGAATTCTGTCTGTCATCAGTCTCTGATGAATGGTGCAGCAGGCAGCAGACAGGCACTCCGACTTTGATCTGGTCGCCAAATTCAATAAAGGACATAATCTAATATAACTTCCAGATTGTACATTCTGTGCAGTTGCCATAGATACTAGGCCTTTATTTAGTTTAACCACAAGTTGAAAACTGTGTGCGACTCTGATGAAAGGCTTTGAGATAACAGATGGTACTGGGTAAAGGTATGAGGAGTGTTTTGGGCCTGAACTCACTGGTGTTTAGAAGGATGAGGGGGATCGCATTGAAATGTACCGAATAATGGAAGGGCGAGAGTGGATGTGCAGAGGCTGTTTCCGCTAGTGGGAGAGTCTAGGACCAGAGGGCACAGCCTCAGAATAAAAGGACGTACCTTTAGAATGGAGATGAGGAGGAATTTCTTTAGCCAGAGGGTGGTGAATCCGTGGAATTCGTTGCTGCAGGAGGTATGGAGGCCTGGAGTAGTCAGCCATAGAACATAGGACAGCAAACGTAGAACATAGAACAGTACAGCACAAGAACAGGCCCTTCAGCCCACAATGCCTGTGCTGAAGATGATGCCGATGAGATTTGTAGGAAGGAACTGCAGATGCTCGTTTACACCGAAGACAGACACAACATGCTGGAGTAACTCAGCGGGACAGGCAGCATCTCTGGATAGAAGGAATGGCTGACATTTTGGGTCGAGACCCTTCTTCAGACCTTCCCTTCTCTCCAGAGATGCTGTCTGTTCCGCTGAATTACTTCTGCATTTTGTGTCTATCTTCACCTGAGATGAGATTGACAGGTGGGGCACAGTAGACCCACAGCTTGAGATGCTGTGGGTCTACTCTTGTGTTGACAGGGATGGCACGATGGCGCAGCAGTGGAGTTGCTGCCTTACAGCCCCAGACGTCCGGGTGCTGTCTGTACGGAGTTTGCATGACCACGGGTGCTGTCTGTATGGAGTTTGCATGTTCACCCTGTGACCGCATGGGTTTTATCCCACATTCCAAAGACGTGCAGGTTTAGAGGTCAATTGGCTTCTGTAAAATTGTCCTTAGTATGTAGGATAAAACTAGTACACGAGTGATTGCAGGTCGACAAGGAGTCAGTGGGCTGAGGGGCCTGTTTCCACACTGTATCTCTAAACTTAACTGAACTAAACTAAGGTTTATCTTTCCACACCAGGTCATCACAAATGTTCTCATTCTTCAGAGAACGGGGATTCACCTCCCGCACTATAGATGAGGCTCGCACCAGGGTCTCCTCCATACCCCGCAACACTGCCCTCTCTCCCCATTCCCCCACTCGCAACAAGGGCAGAGTCCCCCTGGTCCTCACCTTTCACCCCACCAGCCGGCACATACAACACATAGTCTTCCGCCAGTTTCGCCACCTCCAACGTGACCCCACCACTCGCCACATCTTCCCATCTCCCCCCCTGTCTGCCTTCCGCAAAGACCACTCCCTCCACAACTCCCTTGTCAATTCTTCCCTTCCCTCCCGCTCCACCCCTTCCCCGGCCACTTTCCCTTGCAATCGCAAGAGATGCTACATTTGTCCCTTTACCTCCCCCCTCCAATCCTTTCAGGGACCCAAGCAGTCCTTCCAGGTCCGACAGAGGTTCACCTGCACCTCCTCCAACCTCATCTACTGCATCCGCTGCTCTAGATGCCGGCTGATCTATATCGGTGAGACCAAGCGGAGGCTTGGCGATCGTTTCGCCGAACACCTCCGCTCGGTCCGCAATAACCAACCCGACCTCCCGGTGGCTCAGCACTTCAACTCCCCCTCCCATTCCGTATCCGACCTCTCGGTCCTGGGCCTCCTCCACGGCCAGAGTGAGCAACACCGCAAATTGGAGGGACAGCACCTCATATTCCGCTTAGGGAGTCTGCATCCTCTTGGCTTGAACATTGAATTTTCTCAATTTTGTTAAACCTTGCTGCCTCCTCCCCTTCCCACCTCTCCCTCAGCCCTCGGGCTCCTCCTCCTCCTTTTTCCTTTCTTATCCCCGCCCCCCCCCCCCACCTCCCATCAGTCTGAAGAAGGGTTTCGGCCCGAAACGTTGCCTATCTCCTTCGCTCCTTAGATGCTGCTGCACCCGCTGAGTTTCTCCAGCCTTTTGTGTACCCTAAACTAAACTAAGACAGGGAGGGCAGCCGATGCAGGTTTGCTGGGTTAATGCGCCATGCAGCAGTGGTCTGGGCTTCCACTCGGCAAGGCCTGACCTCTGCTGGCCTGCCAGGGGAACATTCTAAGGTGATGCAACCTCTGCCCTCACCAACACTCCACACACCAACTCCACCCCAACCTCCACAGGATATGAGCAATGAGTCAGCGTGTGGTTTCTCACAAACCTTATAATACAAATCAAGATGTAGAGAGGTCGGGGGACAGGGAGACACAGAGATAAGGAAGGGTAAGGTGTGAAAACAAGACATCAAAAGGGATGGGGATGGAAAATGCAAGATGGATGGAAATTGTAGAATAGATCATTCTATACATTGTACATCTATTCAATTATGTAGAATAGATAGAACATTTACATTTACATAAATAGAACATTTACATTTTTCCAGCATCTGCAGTTCCTTCTTGAACATTTACATTTTCCTTGAACTTCAATTCTTTTGATGTCTCGTTTTCACACCTGGCCCTTCCTTATCTCTATGTCTCCCTCTCAGTCTGAAGAAGGGTCTCGACCCGAAATGACACCCATTCTTTCAGAATTCCCGAGCTGCTGCCTGGCCCGCTGAGTTACTCCAGCATTTTGTGTCTATCTTCAGTGTAAACCAGCCTCTGCAGTTCCTTCCTACACATGCAGATAGGTCTGCAGGCAACCTTCCCTCACAGAGGGGAGTTAGATCGCCCAGCGTAAGGGTGGCAGAGTGGTGCAGCTGGTAGAGCTGCCAGCTTGCCTGATGCCGAGCCGCTGCCTCACTTGCTCCCTTCCAGCGCTATCCCTGACCAGCCGTCCCTCTGCATGGTCTTAGTGCTCAGTGACCATCCGGCCTTGCTGTGATGGTCGATGTTTCATGGCCGTGGGAGAGCAAGGTACTGGGCACAACCTCCCAGCGCCTGAATGGACATCTTCACTTGAAATGTAGGCTACAATAGAAGAATACTTCATTGTCACATGTGACGAGGCACAGTGAAATTCTTTACTTGCAAACCCAATGTATACAAATAGTGGCTACGGATGGCGCTAGCAAAGTTACAAAGCATGCTGGCTCATCCTTTTGTTCTCTCCCCACCTCCCTCACGGCGTTCCCCCTACACCGGGTGCCCATTGTAATTTACAGCAGGAATGCTCCAGTGAATGTTCAGACTCCATGCCCAAGAGCATGATAATGAGTCAGTGGGTGGACAGTACTGGTAGATCTGCTGCCTTACAGCGCCAGAGACCTGGGTTCGATCCTGACCACGGGTGCTGTCTGAAAGGAGTTTGCATGTTCACCCCGTGACCATGTGGGTTTCCACCGGGTGCTGCAGTTTCCTCCCACATCCCAAAGATGTTCATTCCATCTTTCATACCATCATGCACAACTCTGCCTTTTGTTGTTTAGCCTCCAACCTCCGTAAACCTCTTGAGCTACCCACCTCTTGGGTGGATTTTTCTGCCTCAGAAGGCAGCGGAGGCCAATTCTCTGGATGCTTTCAAGAGAGAGTTCGATAGCAGAGTCAAGCCATATGGGGAGAAGGCAGGAACGGGGTACTGATTGTGAATGATCTGCTATGATCACACTGAATGGTGGTGCTGGCTCGAAGGGCCGAATGGCCTACTCCTGCACCTATTGTCTGTTGTCAATTGTCTATTGTCTACTCCTCCCTTAAAAACAACTTCTTTGAACTAGCTTTTCTCACATTGAATTGAATTGAATACATATTATTAGTACATACTGTATAAGGAATTTACCTTGGTGCTTTACTCGAAGGATAAAAACACAATATACAGTAGACAATTAAAAATAAAACATTATAATTTAAACATATGAAATAAAATACTTGAGCAAAAAGAGGCTGGAGGCTTTTGGCTGTTGAGTAGAGTTACTGCTCATGGAAGAAAGCTGTTTTTATATCTGGCTGTGGCAGCTTTGACAGTCCGGAGTCACCTTCCAGAGGGAAGTGATTCAAAGAGTTTGTGGCCAGGGTGAGAGGGGTCCGAGATGACCTTGCCCGCTCGCTTCCTGGCCCTTGCAGTGAGCAGTTCATCAATGGGGGGAAGGTTGCAGCCAACAACCTTTGAACGATGCGCTGCAGCCTCCGGATGTCGTGCTTGGTGGCTGAGCCAAACCAGACCATGATGGAGAAGGTGAGGACGGACTCTATGCATGTGGTGTAAAACTGGACCATCATTGCTTGTGGCAGGATGTGTTTTCTTAGCTGCTGCAGGAAGTACATCCTCTGTTGGGCCTTTTTGACTGTGGAGTCGATGGTGGCCCCCCATTTAAGGTCCTTGGAGATGATGGTTCCAAGGAACGTAAATGACTCCACAGATGTGACCGTGGTGTTGTTGATGGTGAGTGGGATGAGGGGAGGGGGAGCTCTCCTAAAGTCTACAATCAATTCCACTGTCTTAAGAACATTGAGCTCTAGGTTGTTGCGACGGCACCAGGCCGCCAGCTGTGTGACATTATGTCTGTATGCAGATTCCTCCCCATTATGGATCAGTCCAATCAGGGTTGTGTTGTCCGCAAACTTGAGAAGCTTGACAGAGGAGTCTGTGGAGGTGCAGTCGTTGGTGTAGAGAGCGTTAAAGGAAAGGGGAGAGTATGCAGTCATGTGGTGCACTAATGCTGAGGGTCAGAGGGTCCGAGATGTACTTTCCCAGCCTCACATGCTGCTTCCTGTCTGTCAGGAAGTTGGTGATCCACTGACAGAGGGGTTCAGGCACAGTCAACTGGGAGAGTTTGGCGTGTAGTAACTCTGGCACAATGGTGTTGAATGCAGAGCTAAAATCCACAAACAAAATCCTTGCATGGGTCCTCTGGCGGTCTAGGTGCTGGAGGATGAAGTGCAGGCCCAGGTTGACTGTGTCGCCCACTGATCTATTGGCCCGGTATGCAAACTGCAGGGGGTCCAGGCGATACTTCTCAGGTGGGCCAGCACAAGCCTTTCAAGGGTCTTCATGATTACAGAGGTAAGTGCGACAGGCCTGTAGTCATTAAGACTAGTAATCCTTGGCCTTTTGGGTATGGGAACGATAGTGGAGACTTTGAAACAGGCAGCGACAGTGCAGGTTTGCAGGGATTGGTTGAAAATGTCTGTGTAGACTGGTGCCAGTTGTTTGGCACAGAGCTTGTGGGTAGAGGGGGAAACATTGTCCGGATTTCTGGCTCTTCTGTCTCCTGAATAGATTTTCCACCTCCTCAATTTCTATTGTTAGTGATGGAGAAGTGGGCAGATTGATGTTGGGCAGCAAGGAGAGGGTGGGTACTGGACGAGGGCCCCGTCTTTGCAGACTGGAGTCAGGCTGTAAGTGGGAGTTAAGTGGTGACTGGGGAGGAGTGGGTGATGGAGGTGGGGAGGGGTACCTGGGTTATTATTCTGTCTTTCAAACCTGCAGTAGAACTCGTTCAGGTCATTGGCCAGCTGACGATCGTCCAAGGAGTGGGGGGTTTTCCTCTTGTAACTGGTGATTTCTTGCAAGCCCTTCCACACTGAAGATGAGTCATTAGCTGAGAACTTGCTCCTCAACCTCTCAGAGTACCATTCCTTGGCAGCTCTGATTCCTCTTCTCAGCTTGTACTGGCCTGCCTGTAGAGGTACTCTGTCTGTTGTCTAAGTGCATGCACTCTTAGTTTAGTTTAGATTAGTTTAGTTTAGACATACAGTGCAGAAACAGGCCCTTCGGCCCACTGAGTCCCTCATTACTAACACCATCCTGCACACACTAGGGACAATTTACAATTTTACCAAGTCAATTGGTCTACAAACCTGTACATTTTTGGATTGTGGGAGGAAATCGGAGCTCCAGGATAAAACTCACGCAGGTCATGGGGAGAATGTAAAAATTCCTCACAGGCAGCATTGTAGACTGGATCGAATCCGGGTGTCTGGCGCTGCGAGGCAGTAACTCTATTGCTGTGCCAAAGTGGCTCCGGTCTCTGAAGAACATGGATAGGTGATATTTCGGGCCGGGAGATTCTGAAGGGTCTCGAGCTAAAAGGAGTCTAACGAAGGGTCCCGATCCAAAATATCATCTATCCCTGTTCTCCACAGAGGCTGCCTGAAAAAACAGCACTTTGTGTCTTTTTTTAATCTTAAATAAACTCTTGAGAAGTAAAGATTTGCAATTTGCGGGCACCCTCTCTCCTATTACATTAACTCCCCTCCCATGGTAATATGCCTTAACCTGACATAGACACCTGTCAAGACTATCAATTACCAAATATTCAGCAGCTTGGTTGAAATGCGACTCTTTCTGACCCGCTGATTAATAGCTGCCATTTAGCATTCAAATCGTAAATGGCGCCAGGAGTGAGTCAATGGAAATGAAATGTGGAAAAATCTACATTGATGCTGCTGAGAAGGTTCATGGATAAGATTGTATTTGGCTGGGCTATACCAATGAGGGCGGTAACGATGTGTTAGATCATACAAGTAAATTATATCAATCTGAAGCTACTAAATTATTCAGAGGAGAAAAGAGATAGTAAACCTTGATTAATGAATGCAATCAGAAACATGAGTAGGTCATCTAATCTCCCAGATCCACCATGCCATTAAATTCGATCTGATTTAAGTGGCATCCCAGCTCCATTTCCCTCCCTTGGCTTCACGTCCCTTGATACCATTTCCCAACAAAAATCCATTGAGCTCACGTCGTGGATGATCCGAATGGAGGCGACGCCTGCAATGGGCCTTAGTGGCCAGCTGCAGTTGGGGAATGAAAATGGCACCAAAACCTGGCGACTCTTGCATATGGACTCAGTGGGCTGTACATTCTATACTTAATGTGGGATTGTATTTATGTATGGCAATAATCTTACTGAACTGTTTGCAAAAAAAGGAGTCTCATTCTCTCTTGGTACAAGCAATCATTAAGAGAGCCACCACGCCAACAACTAGAGAGCAGTCCTGAGCTACCATATACCTCATTGGAGACCTTCAGACTATCTTTGATTGGACTTTACTGGACTTTATCTTGCACTTAACATTATTTGTGTTATTCTCTTTAGCATCTATTTGTACACTGTGAATGGCTCGACTGTAAGCATGTATTGTCTTTCCGCTGACTGGTTAGCACGCAACAAAAGCTTTTCACTGTACGCGTGACAATAAACTCAACTCAAACTCAACTCAACATTGAACCATTGATCCTTAAGAAGTTCAATAGTGCCATTATCTCCATCCTTTGCAGTAGAGTCTTGCAGGTTTCCCTCAGACTATGTACGAAAATGCACTTCCTGATCCCCGACCTAAATGGCAGAGATCTTGTCCCCAAAATTAGTTCCTACTTTACTTCATGAAAAGCAATTGTTTTATGTGTTTCTACCCATTTACATTGGTTTTTTAAAAATCATTTTAAGGATCTTGACTCCAACATTCACTTCATCCAGACACAGTGGAAGATTAGTGCAATAGTAACGTAGATAAAATGGGCACATTTTATGGATTGGAAGATTTGATTGTTACAGATCTGTGTGATGATATTGACCTTAGAGTCCTAGTCATACAGCACAGAAACAAGCCCTTCGATCCAACTCGTCCATGCCGACCAAAATGCCCCATCTAAACTAGTCCCATTTGTTGGAATTTGGCCCAAATCCCTCTAAATCTTTCCTAATCTTGCACCTGTCCAAGTGTCCTTTAACTAAACTAGTTAACCTTGACAGGACAGGGGAAGGAATGGTTGGGGTAGAAATCTTTGTTGGGAAGAAGTTGCTCTTGAACATGGAGGTCATTGTTCTCAGGCTCCTGTACCATATTCCTGCTGGGAGCAGTGAGATGAGAGCGTGGCCAGGGTGGTGTGGTTCTTTGATGGTATTAGTTGCGTTTATGAGGCAGGGCCTTCTGTAGATCCCTTCGATGGTGGGGTTAGATCTACAAAAGCCTGAGAGGGGTATTGAACCAGCTCCAGGATAATGACTGCAAGAGATGATTTTCAGATGCAGTGCATTTTATTCAACCAATCTGTTATATCCATTTGCACCTGGACACCAGAGAATTTCTAACCCCTTCTGTTAATCTATGTCCAGTCGTTCCTGTTTAACTTTCCTTTGGGTATCTTTAGCATTTAATTTTCCCACGTGGCTGGCTGTCCTGTGTATCTTTACACTGTGAGCTAATATTTTCTTCCCAACCGTGACACTAATGTAGTAAAGGCATCGACTGAAAATAGCTATGCTTCACTCCACAGAAGTGGAACTGCCCTCTACACATCAAAGTGCACGCTACTCTTTATGCGTCCATTTCCATAGCAATTAACAAACTCAAATAAACAGAAACTCGCACCCAGACCAAAGGGGTTGCGCAGTGCTCTGTGCAGCAGCCTAATTACTTTTGTACTCCCAGAGGTTCCATCGCTTGCTCATTGCCTCGCCATCATTTCTGCTCCCGCTATGTTTCTGGATGAGTAATATCACTGCTGTGTTTGATGGCTTCTCGCCAAGATAATCATTTTTTTGCCTGACCCTAGCTAACTCCAAGACTGCCGCTGGTATTTAGAGTGTGTGTGGGGGGGGGGGGGGCTGCCAAGTGTAGTGTGAAGTTACAGTGGTCTGAAAGAGGCCAAGGGAATCATTGCTGAAATATTCATCTGCTTCAGCACTACAGGTCATGTTCAGCTCTCTGGCCAATCTGTGGCATTCACTGGTTTCCTCCGTGTTTTATCTATCCTATCTCCTGGAAACATGCCTTTTACTTCTTGAACTTCAGACTGAGGGAGACAAAGAAACCTTTAGGGGAACAGTAGGGGTTGTTCTTCATTAGAGTCCATTTTACTTAATGGGAATTAATACTGGTAGCTGCATTAAATTGCTTTTCAGATTTGTATTTGAGACTTAATTCTTTCACCCCTATTTCTTGCACCATAAGTAACACTCTGGCCTCCCGCTTTGCTTCCTTTCACATGTAATTGCTTTGTTTAGTTTAGAGATACAATGTGGAAACAGGCCCATTGGCCCACCGAGTCCATGTCACGTCATACACTAGCACTATTCTACACACGCCAGGGACAGTTTCCAATTTTACCAAAGCTAATTAGCCAACAAACCTGTACATCTTTGGAGTGTGGGAGGAAACCAGAGCACCCGGAGAAAACCCACACAGGCCACAGAGAGTAGATACAAACTCCATACAGACAGCACCCATGGTTAGGATCAAACCCATACCACCTCCGCTGTAGGGCAGCAACTCTACCACTGCGCCACCGTGCTGCCCATGATTGCTCCCTCTAAACATAAAATGTTGGCAAGTAATTTCCACATCATTAACTTATGGAATGGATGAACTACAGTGAATTAACGTCGTCGCAAGGTTTTAGTTCAGTTTATTTTTGTCACGTGTACCAAGGTACCATGAGAGTTTTTTGTTTGCATGTCATCCAGTCAAAGCAAAGACTGTACATGAATACAATCAAGCCGCCCCCAACCCACAGATAAAGGATAAAGAGTACAATATTTAATGCAAGATATAACATTGAAGCCCGATAAAGTCAAATTAAAGATAGCTCAAAGGTCTCCAATGAGGTAGATGGGAGGTCAGGACCGCACTCTAGGTAGTGATAGGATGGTTCAGTTGACTGATGATAATTGCTGTGTTAACAGTTTGCCTTAAACTGAGATTTTATTTATCCCTCTTAATCTCAAACGTAGAATCTTTCTCTCTGCACAAGTGCTGGAACTAGCTTGCATAGAACACCAATTTAAGATGGAAATATGATTTAATAAACTTCAAATCAATTAGCATTCCTGATCCATTTAAAAAAAAACTAAAATTCAACTGGAAATAATATAATTTCAGGTCCGGTGATTTAAATTCTTAGTATACATTCTGAAAAACAATCTGAGGTCTTTAATGGACGAGTTTTGAATTATATTTATCTGGTGCAATTTAATTTCGCAACTGGCTTTACTGTGGTTTAAACGGAGTCAGACCAAGTTGTTTGATGATGAAGGTAAAGATGATCAGTAGAAAGTGGGTTGTATACCAGGGTAATAATTAAAGTTTTTACATCATCAGTTGAATGTTTTTGTTCAGTTTTTTCATATAATATAGAACATAGAAGAGTACAGCACAGGAACAGGCTAGTCGGCCCACAATGTCTGTGCCAAACGTAATGACCATAGCAAAGACGTGCGAGTTTGTAGATTAATCAACTTCTGTAAATTTCCCCTAATGGTGTAGGGAGTGGAAGAAAAAGTGGGATAACATGGAACTGGTGTGTGGGTGATCGATGGTTGATGTGGACTCGGGGGGGAGAAGGACCTGTTTCCACGCTGTATGTCCAAACAAACATCCTCTGCCTTCCCGTGATCCATATCCCTCCATTTCCTACATATCCATGTGGAATTATTTTGCCACAGAAGGCTGTGGAGGCTAAGTCAGTGGATATATTTAAGGCAGAGATAGATAGGTTCTTGATTACTACAGGTGTCAAAGGTTATGGGGAGAAGGCAGGAGAATGAGGTTAGGAGAGAGAGATAGATCAGCCATGATTGAATTGTGGAGTGGGCTTGATGGCCTAATTCTGCTCCTATCTTATGATCTAATGGTCTTATGATCATATGATCGTAGGATTGTATGATCTTATGATCTTGTGTGTCCTGCCAAAAGCCTCTTGAAAGCCACTATCGTATCTGCTTCCACCAACACCCCTGGCAGCATGTTCCAGGCACACACCACCCTCTGTGTAAAAACACTTGCCCCGTACATCCCCCTTTTCTTTGCCGCTCTCAACTTCAAGCTATGCCCTCTAGTCTTTGATAATTCCCCCTCTTGGAAAACAAGCTCTGACTGTCCACGTTATCTACGCCTCTCATCATTATATATACTCCTGTCAAACTAGTCCATGCTTTAAAATAGACCGAGTATGAAAATGATCAGACATTAATGGAGGAAGACAGTATACATGATTTAATGATGCCGTCATAAAAACCACATGTCGCTTATTTATGAACATGCGTTGTGGGATGCTTTTACTTAAAGAGGGTGGGTCAGTCTTACAGACGATGCCTACGCATTGAGCTGCTCTGGGAATATTCATCTTTCCATCTATGGGCAAGTGATCTTGTACATGTACAGGGGAGCTCCTGTACATTCTACCCTGAGTTCAAATGCAAGTCTGCAAGGAGATGTCTTGCTATTTTTGTCACATGGTCCAGACCCTTGGCATGAAAAGAGAAGATCAGGTGCTATCTTTAGACCGACCGCATTCGATACCATTCATGGAAGAACTGCCGTGGCACCAAGGCATTCCATGTGACCTTCTGAGAAGCAGCTTGAGGTAGAGTCAAAGTTTAGTTTAGTTTATTGTCACGTATTGTCACGTGGCACCGAGGTACAGTGAAAAACGTTTGTTGCGTGCTAATCAGTTTGTGGAAAGACCGTACATGATGACAACCAAGTCGTCCACAGTTTACACACACAGGATAAAGGGAATAATGTTTAGTGCAAGATAAAATCCAGTAAAGTCGGATTAAAGATAGTCCAATGCTCTCCAATGAGGTAGATAGCCGCGCAGGGCCGCTTTCTAGTTAGTGAAAGGATGGTTCGGTTGCCTAATAACAGCTGGGAAGAAACTGTCCCTGAATCTGGAGGTGTGCATTTTCACACTTCTGAACCTGTTGCCTGATGGGAGAGGAGAGAAGAGGGAGTGACCGGGGTGAGACTGGTCTTCGATTATGCTGGCGGCCTTGTAGTCAATGGAAGAGAGACTTGGTTTGTGTGATGGCTTTGGCTACGTCCAATATTCTCTGCAATTTCTTGCGATCTTGGATGGAGCTGTTCCCAAATCATGCTGCCGTGCATCCCAATACAATACTTTCTACGGCGCTTCTGTAGAAGTTGGTAAGAGATGTTGGGGACAGCCTTTCTAAGGTAGTTGAGAAAGGAACTGCAAATGCTGGGTTTATGTCAGAGATAGACCAAAAATGCTGGATTAACTCAGCGGGTCAGGCAGCAGCTCTGGAGAAGCTGGGGGAAAGAGGTAGAGCCATTGGTGTGCTTTCTGGCCATTGCTTCAATATAGCTATCAGAACAAGTTGCTGGTGATATTTACTCCTAGGAACTTGAAGTTTTCAACCATCTCTACTTCAACGGCATCAATGAATACCAAGGTATACATCAGCTTATTCCCAAGCCAAGCTTGCAGTTTTTCATATGGCCTATTATAACTAATCCTTTATAATGCTGGACCTGGTACATTGTCTTTGTGAAGATTTTCTGCAGATACTGGTATATCATGGCACCTCAGGGTTTTGGCCTGAAACGTTGCCTATTTCCTTTGCTCCATAGATGCTGCTGCAGCCGCTGAATTTCTCCAGCACATTTGTCTACCTTCGATTTTCCAGCATCTGCAGTTCCTTCTTAAACACCAAGGGAGAAAGCTGGAAATGAGGTCAGGGTCGGACAAAGCCTGGCAAAGCTAGTGGTTCTATAACAAGAATTTCTTGAAATCTTTTAAAGCCTTTCTTTAAAAAATGGAAAGGCCGCTGGACCAGATGGTTTTAATAGTGAATTTTATAAAAAATTTCATGATTTGATCTCGCCACGCCTACAGACATTATAGACGCAAGCATTCATGCAACAGAAACTCCCAGAAACCTTAATGAATCTACTATAATACTTATTCCAAAAACGGATAAGGACCTTGAAGATCCAGGTTCATATAGAGCAACTGCTCTATTAAACATCAATCAGAAAATTTTAACCAAAATTTTAGCACACAGATTAAGCTTAGTGATTTATAAATTAATACACCCCGATCAAACTGGCTTTATTCCAAAACGTTATTCATATAATAACTTGAGACGATTATTCAACATTATATACTCAAATCGAATAGCTAATGAAGACTTAGCAGTCATCTCGCTAGACGCTGAGAAAGCATTCGATCAAATTGAATGGCCCTATTTATTTTCGGTGATGGAAAAAAGTTCAATTAGGTGAGAAGTTTTGTACATGGGTTAAGCTTTTATATACCAATCCAACAGCCAGAATAATGACAAATCAAATGTTATCAAAAAAAAAAGATTTATCTAAAGGTTGTAGACAAGGATGTCCGTTATCACCGTTACTATTTGCTCTTGTTATAGAACCACTAGCAGAAAGAATTCGAGCTCATCCAGAAATATATGGGTATAATACTAAAAATACAGTTAATAAAATGTCTCTATATGCAGATGATGTATTACTATATATTACAAATCCAGAAATTAGTATCCCTAATCTGTTAAATCTTATAACTCAATTTGGCTTATTTTCGGGATATAGAATTAACTGGAAGACGAGTGAGATAATGCCAATAATGGAACCTAATGTATACATATTGCAACAATCACCTTTTAAAATAGTGAATGAAAAATTTAAATACTTAGGAATCTATGTGACCAAGAAATATACTTCTTTATTTAAATCAAATTTCGTGCCTTTACTTAATAAATTGCATAAGAATATTCAATACTGGAAAACGCTTCCTATTTCAATGCTCAGTAAAATTAATGCAATTAAAATGATTTTCCTTCCTCAACTTCTATACCTCTTCCAATCAATTCCAATATACCTACCAAAACATTTCTTTTAAAAAATTGACTCTATTGTAACAAGTTTTATTTGGAATTATAAGAATCACAGAATAAGTAAAAAACACTTATGTAAATCTAAGACGAACGGAGGATTAGTCTTACCAAATTTCTTATTTTATTTCTGGGCACCCAATGTCAAAAACTTAAATTTCTAGTTGTATGATATGGATCAACAACCAGATTGGTTAAAGATGGAAAAGGAGGACTGTCTGCCATTTGAAATTGGTCCGATTCTCCTATCCCCTACAAAATTGAACAAAAAGATCTATAGTGAAAATCCAATTATATTGGGCATATTTGAACAATACCTAAAACTGACAATAAACCAAAAAAAAATTCCTGGATTATAGTATAATAACTGGGAAAAAACTAATATTAAAATTTTGGAAAAAACGTTCATAGATAATTTGAAAGGGTAGAATGGGCCAGCGCTGAGGCTTGACGGAAGCTTGAACCCAGGACTAGACGAATAGTTTTGTTTTCTGTACCTACGGACCTATCTCCTAAGTTGTATTATAAAATTTAAAATAAATAAATAAATAAATAAATAAATAAATAAATAAATAAATAAATAAAAGCCTGGCAAAGTGATAGGTGGATACAGGTGAGGGGGACACCAAGCCCTGGAGTAACTCGGAAGATTATGGACAAGAATTTAAATTACTAAGTGATTGAAATCTCTTAAACGTTACACATGAGTTTTAGCGACAGAGTTACAAGTAAATGATTCTTGAGTTGAAGCAGTACAGAAAATTTTGAAAAAAAAGAGACAAAGTACTGGAGTAACTCAGCAGGTCAGACAGCATCTCTGGACAACATGGATTGATGACGTTTTGGGTGGGGACCGCAAAATAGAGTCATAGAGTCATACAGCGTGGAAACAGGCCCTTCAGCCAACTTGCCTATGTCGACCAACATGCCCCATCTACACCAGTCCCACCTGCCTGCATTTGGCCCATATCCCTCTAAACCTCTCCTAATAGTAAAT